>QEOT01124100.1:131803-150064 GCA_003123785.1 Pterocarya stenoptera
ATTTTTTTAAATATAAAGTTTAACCTCAAAACTTGTCTTAAATGTTGTAAGATATGTCTTTGTTAAACTATTGACGTTTTGCTAGTTCTCCCTTAGTTCTTTCAACCACATAGATCCTCTCGGCTCATGGGCCCCCAAGTGTGGTGGCCACGCAAGCGTTACGTTCCGTTAAAGGCCCCGGTCTTTAAGTGGGTCAGATCCAGACTCGCCCAGTTTTCAAAACCGGCCCAGTTAAAAGTTCTAGGGTTTGCATACAAATACCGCTAAGCCACATTAACCAAACGAACCGGTAGACATAAGTTTTCGTTTTCCTTCGCTGCGCAGAGCCATCTAGGGTTTCAAAGGAGGCTAGGGTTTCTCTCTCCGTGCGACGCCATGAGAGCCAAGGTAGTAATCAACATATTATAATATATCATTTTTGTTGTAAGATGAATTTTCACCGCGCTAATTGGTGATCGTGTTTTTGCAGTGGAAGAAGAAGCGTATGAGGAGGTTGAAGAGGAAGCGCCGAAAGATGAGGCAGAGATCTAAGTAGAAGCAGAGTAACGTTGGGGCCTATGGAGCTCTTTACCAGCTTTAGGCTCGCTCTTGCTGCCATTTTTCATTTCCTGGCTTTAGTTTATGCCTTTTGTGGAACATCTCGTAACGTTTTGTTTTTATCTTTCAATTTATACGTCCTGGCGTAGTGATTAACTCTGTTAAGCGTTTAATTTTGCATTTATGAAATGGATTATGCGACATCGTTGCAGCTATTTTTTCATGCTTGGGTGATGGGTACGGTTTCTGTGAACGGCGAACGTGATCGGTTGAATATCTTAACGTTTGAATGCCCTAGTCGTCTGGCTTGGCTCTTACACCTTTTGCGCAGTTGATATTAGCATCTTTGCAAATGGGTTGTACCGTTATGTGTGTTGGAGCTTGTGAGTGCGGCCCTGCGGCTGCGGGTGTCCGATAAGCGGTAGTTGTATGTTCGGGTTAGGATTTATGTTAACTATGGTGCACTTGCGTCAATGTGTGGGTTCTCATGGGCAGTATCCAACCCCTGTGATGTCTCTGTGTGTTGAAAGCATTTCTGTACCATGCTTTCCATGCGGATATATAAAGAACAGAGTCTCTGATTTGCTGTATCATGTAGAATATCCGAAATGCTGTTGAGCTTTGCCTAGTTTTTTTCAATCTTCTAGGACATATTGACCTTGCATGTGTAGATTAGCACCGAAAGTTTTATTTTTTAGTGCTTCCTAGGCAGCCAAGGAAGGAATGGCTCTTTGGTTTCTTTGATCCATTATTGAATTGACCCGTCTAGTGGGTTGCAACGGCTGTGCACTGCATAGGTGGAAGGACTTGCTTCATAAGCTTTAAAACTACCAAGGTTGTTTTCCACGTCTTTGCATGCCTTGCTTTAGAATTGGGATCTCCGGCCAATAATCTATGAAACTTCCCCTTGCCTATATAATACGGAACCAACATTTGCAATCATTGAACGAATCATATGAGTTAACTAGCAAGGATGCTTAATAATACTGTTGGATTTATTATATACCCCTTATCCATTATCATATTCTGACAGGTATTGGGTGTTTAGCGACAGTTGAAAAATCACTCTCTACTCAAGCCAGCCTTCTTTAGATTTTCAAATGCTTGTATGGTCTCTGCGTCAAAACCGCCTGCAAACTGAACATTCTGATGGTTAGTTAGACGGACATTTAAGGTTGCATTCATTGTTTAGAGCTCCCATTGTACCTGGTGTACTCGATATGCATATCGAACTCCTTGAAGCATGAGATTCTCTTCACCCGAGCATTCATCAGTATGCAGTTCTTTAGTTATCCTTTTCATGTATTTTCTGGCGAGCTTTAATGAACTTAGTTTCATCCGCTAATAGAGAGAAAAATCATGAACAGATCGACTGATCTGGAAATTGATCCAAAATAATAGATATCTTTATGGGTTGCCTTTTACCGATTTGTATCACAGACCGGATCGAAGAATGCTTGTGCCGGTAATTTTTCTGACTATTTGTCCTTTTGGTCGGCTGCTGGTTAGTGTTATAAAATGTCGACACGGACTAGTAGTCTCTTATTTACCGTATTGGTTATGGACGGACGGTCAAAGGTTTCAGCCAAAAATGTTAAAAGAAAGAAAACCTTTGAAGAATTGATGGATTTCTACCACTTCAAACTGCACCACTTCAAACTGCAACTTCAGTGCTTATCAAACCTTTTCCTTTTTGGTAAGCTATTAAGCTTTGGGGGCAAAGATCAGCATTGTGCTACGTACCTGACCAATAAGCCCTGTGTCCAGCATCCACTCCCAAGGGATCTGGAGATCCCTGTACCTCTTGCTTGTGCTTTCTCTCAGCCTTTCTATGTTGTCAATGCTTTGCTCCAACCTTTAAGTTAAAATAAGATCATGTAATTAATCTAAAGAATGGAATGAAATACTGAATTGTTATATTTTAGTTTGTACACACTCGCCTGTCTTGCAATGCTTGTATTCTTCTCAGAGCTTGGGTCAAAGGCTCTTTTGGGTTGTCCACAAAATGTGCTACTTCAGATTCAAAGCTCTTTAGATCTCGGTAGGTGCAAGCAGCTTCTTTCAGTGCATCTGCTTTTCGTTCTGGCCATTGTGTGAAATGCTTCAGCACTGCCCTTTCATCAACCAATGAAGATAATTCCCCATCCAGCCATTTCACAAATGCCTCCACATCGGAAATATCTCTAAAAGCTACAGATTCTAACTCTTTAATAAGGAACTTGATGAATTCCCCTTGTCTTTCCACATCTGATTTTATCTGTCCATTCATTTTCATTTTGTCAGCACAGGGTTTTTGTTTAGAGTAACTATTATTTAAGAGTAGGCTGCAACCATACTTACAGCAGAAAGATATTTTGAGCGGTTTTCAATTTCTCCAATCATGTTCTTAGTAGCGGCAACTGCTGGAGTTCCTGTCGGATTGGTTGTCATGTTCTCCTTGTGGGCAGCATCTCTTCTAGTTAGTGAACGGTACAACTCGATCACCTCTGGCACACGACGCACTGCTCTCGACCCAGCTAGCGATTTGGATGGAAGTGGTGGCGGTGTTGGTGCTGGCGATGACAGAGCTTTATTTCCTTTCACTTTGTTGGGCGAAGTGGGAGTGACTGAATTGGGTCTCGGTGGTGGGGTTGGAACCTTCACTGGTTTTTCCGCTGTTGATTCCGGAAAACTTGTTCTGGTAGATGATTTTTCAGTTCCTGGAATTTGCTCTGATACATTGATGAAAGCGGACAGTTTGTGTTGAGATGCATCTGTATAGTTGCTGTCCAGGGAATTCTGTAACTTCTTCCAGAGCACGGTCTTCCTCTCATTATTGTATGCTTTAAGGGTACTAATCTGCGCTTTTAGACGGCTTACTTCCTGTTTTAGCTCCTGGTTTTCTTTCTCCAATGTATCAATTCTTTGCAAAGAGACTTCAAGTTCCTTCTTGAGGAGGTTGATCTCTGATTCATCAGCCTCTTGTGGCATTCTCTCATTCTCTGCTTTCATCCCAAGGATGACACAGGAACAGAAGTCACACCCAATTGCTGTATCTTTCTCCCCTTTTATGTCTTATGACCTTGCCTTTGAAGGTTGCTATGTTTACCTAAGCCTCACAAGTGGTATTCAAGAAAATGCCCCTGGATATTCTAGTAATTGCACTTTGAGGGCATACAGTATACATACTGTAGACATGGATGCTTTCTGCATGTGCAAGTCTTGGTCTTTCAAATTGAAGTTTAAAAAAAAGGCAGATTAAATTAGCATGTGATAATTCTCAATGAGTTTTCGGTAGGTACAACATTAAACTCTATGTGGAATTTTAACATGAAACTCAATTTGGTAGTTCCTACTACATATTTATGTGCCGTGTTATGTTGGTATTAATAAAATCACGGGACAAAACCAATGAGCCTGATATGGCGTGTTGTTGGGATCATCTGCCCGTATGTGTTACTTGCTTCATACTTTTACATAATTTTTGAAACGTGTCGAATAGAAAAGGAAATATGACTGATAGAAAACATCTAACAGACCAACTTCCCATGTTTGGAACTTTGAAATCCTCGTGGCCAAGTGTCAATCCCAGATTGGGATGGTGAAATCATTAGGTCAATCTGGTTTCATTTCTGAGGTGATTGATGCGGTATTTCTCCGTGGACTTGATTGCCATTTGGTATTCTTTGCTTGCGAAGCATTGGGAAGTAAAGAAAAAGGGAGTGAGAAATGAATACTGGTGAAGGATGCTCACAGTGAAAAGTACAGGAAAAAGCAAAAAGCATTGATTATTACAGCCTACCATATTCCGAATGTGATCTTCTTGACAATTAGTTGATATTTTTCCTCAAGCCTAACTAACTTTTAGTAGTAATCTCATAATATTTTCCCATATGTGCCTGGATTTGTTCTTTGGGATCTTAGTTGATTGGGAATTCCTTGAATATATAGACATCATTGTTACCTTTTACATAAACAAATATGACGAGGGGGTAAATTATTTAAGTTTGATGGCGAAATTGTGCTTTCTGTGGTAGTTGAATCTGAGAGATAATTCAGCAGAATAATAATTGTGGTAAAGAAGATTAAACAACATAGTATGAGAGGTTGCTCAATGCCCCTCAACTCCTCTCACTTGAACATGTAAACTTGAGGTACAATTACTAGGTGCGACAGAACTTAGATGCATCTTTACAACCTTAAAAGCAATTGAAGTGACTTACATGGAACAGTAGCTGGTACAGATCTGGAGTTTCTAGAGGGCTCTTGGCCTTGTCCTTCTTTAGCTCCTAATACTACTTTATTGGGCAAGGGACCTTGTAGGGTGGTAGACTAACAACTTGCTAAAGGCTCAAAGCAATTTATCATTTGATTCATTACCATAGAGGAAAAAGAAGTGGTTTTAAGGAAATGCTAGTTCTGCTGTATGGATTTACTTTGTCAAAACGATGAAGATCATATGATTTACATCCTAAGATTTCAGAGTCTGGCAATGCAAACCTAAAGATCAGTGACAAATAATCTGTGTGAGAAGAGAGGGGAGAAACAACACTTGTGGAGAGATCTTCTGAGTCTAACCGCTGGTGAACCCCTCTTTTTTTTCAGCATTATAGATATTAAACGTAGTAAACCATACCTACTTCCAGCAAAGAAGTAGGAGGCACGTTCATAAGAATATTAGGTTCTCTACAATTCTTGCTCAGAAAAGCATATACTGCATCAATAGCAAATTTCTTAAAGATGGAAGATGATTTCTTTGCCTTTGCATAGGAATGCCCAAGAACATATGTGACACCCGATTCTTTAGCTCTTAAAATGTGCAGAGACTCATCCTTTAGGACAAAACTTTCTACATGCCTGATGTCAGATGTTATTGCTTGAATATCATGTGCAGACTTCACACTGTCCCCTTCTTGATCTGGAAGTGTGACACTGTGCATTGAAAAATCTAAGGTTTCAGTATCCAAGTTTCCAAACTCCGCACAAAAATCAGCTCTTGCTTTTGATGCACTTTCTTCCTCCGTTTCTACAAATTGTACTAGTCTTGACACCAGCCTGTTCTCAAAGTTGTAATTTTCTTGCTGTAAATCCTTGTAACCATACCTCAAGATGCACTGGTACATACCACACTCCTTCGGGCCAACCCTACCAATGAGAAGCTGTTCCTTTTCACTAACATAGGGAACTTGGACAAATTTTATGCAAACAAATATAAGCACCTGATGGAATGCAGGTAAATTAGTCACAAAGTGTCCAAAAACAGCTGGGATCCCTGTCACCAGATTACTGTATACAAGTCCAATTCCAGGGACGCGAACCATGCCTAGGCTTGGCCCTAAAGACACTATCCTATTCATTGAGACCTTGTTCTCCACATCAAACTGGTGTTTCTTCATTGTTCCATAGTGCCATACATACATTACAACCATGAAGACATAAGACATTACCAGTGCAATCCATGCACCCTCAGGTACCTTGAACATACATGCAGGGATGTAAAGCAGTTCCAATGACCCAAACAACAAAAGAAATGAAACAGCAGAAATTATCTTCTGCTTCCACACTATTATCATCACCAATGCCATCAAGCAAGTTGTCACAAACATGACAGTAGTAACTGCAAGCCCTGTATGTTCAGCAGAACAACCAAGTTCATTCATGGACATGAAGGGCCTATAGAAGCATTAGAAATTTGCATGTTTACTGGTGGTTTAAGTTTATACCGTATGCATGACCCATCATGTTTGTGTCCCTTAGTCCGATTGTCACAGCTAAAGATAGGCACATTAGCAACCAATTGACCTCAGGTATGTATATTTGCCCATATATTTTACTCGAAGTATGAATGATTCTAACATGGGGAAAGCAATTCAATGCACAGCACTGGCTGATAATGGAGAAGGTAGCTGATATGACAGCCTGACTTCCTACCACAGCTGCAAAAGTGGCCACTATGAACACCGGCCAAAATACAGCTTCTGCACAGAGGACAATGGCATTAACATGAGATCGGGAAGGAATGATATAAACTAACTGGCACTTCAGTCTTTTCTTGCCTGGTATGGCTTTATAGAAGCTTCTCTGAATATCTTCATGATGCTTAGAGAGGTATGCAGCCTCACCCATATACGCAAGAACCAAAGAGGGATAGACCAGAAATGTGAAGGCCATCTGAGATTTGAAAACCAAGTATTATGCACTAGGTTTGATAATAAGAAAAGGCATTGATGTCCCATACATGCACTGAGTTTCAGATTACCTTAATTGAGAGTGGAGAGAAATGACCCAGATTAGCAAACATTGCCTCCACACCTGAGACAATATTCCAAGTAAAACTAGTTCCAGTTGCTCCTTTTAGCCACAAATAAACAGAAAGTCATATTGGAATTGTGAAGGAGTTACCTGTGATTGAAAGAACCACTCCTCCTAATGATAACCATCCTTCAACCCTTGTGCTTCTAAGGAACTTTAACATGTAAATCGGAGAAAGTGCATGATATACATGAGAATTCCACCGAAATATGTTGTACACCCCAATACCAGTAAGACAAAGAAGCCAAGACATCACAACAGGAGCAAACATGAAAGCTACTCTGTGTGTTCCATGGTGTTGAAGGGAGAAAAGCCCCACCAAGATGATGCATGACATTATGATAACATAATCTGAAAGAAAAGACAATCAGATAGAACAAGTAGAAGCCCCCCCTCCCCCTGCCCAAAAAAAAAATAGACTAGATGCTGAGGAGTTTAAAAGGGAACTGGAAGATAGAAGTGTATTAAGCCGGACTTACTCTCATGAAGTTCTGCGACCTTCAGTTTGATGCCCGAAACTGCTGAAAGAACTGAAATGGGAACACGTGTCGATCTTTACAAGAGCATTAGTGGAAAGTGAAGCAGAAATAAAATTGAAAGACCAGCAAACATTCGTTTGACTCAAATACTAAAGGCAAACTTTCAGCATGTAGGATCAAGACCAAAGAGAAAATGCACAATCCTTCCTGTCCACCCCCACCAAAACACAGTACCATTGAATTTTAGTTTTACACTCTTTGCCTTTATGATGCAGAATCGTCTTCAGCCAAGGCTCTTTTTAGAATTATGATCCAGGATTCTACATGAACAATTCTTTGCTTTTCCAAAAATAATTTTTAAAATCAGTGAAAAAGTCATTTATGACCGACTTCCTACATTTCTGCTTCTAAAAAGTCCCAAAACTAGACATATCACATAAATGAATATATTACTTAAATTATGTCAAAGCTACATGGAAGACATTTATGACCGACTCCTACAGATCTGGATTCATTATAAATTTCATTGCCAATATCTCATGAAGATATTCTGTAATCTCATTATAATGGGAACGAACTTGTGAAATGAAATGCTAAGAAATTTAGTAAATCTGCAGCATATTTGCTATATGCAACTAAGGAAAACTTGATGCTAGTTAAACTTGAATCTATATCATGTCTACTTGATGTGAATAAATCTGGCTATCAGAAAAATTCAAATGATGGAGGGCAAATCAGTTAAGAAGTAAAAAGCACTAGAGGCCAAGCTTCTACACCAAATCCAGCTACCTGATATTGCAGGAGTGAGTACGCCATCTCCAATAGCCATACAGGTCCCAAGCAGTACAAAAATAAAAAGCCCTTTGCGAAATCTTGGGTGCTTCTTGAAGAACGACTTCAGAGCAGAACTCTGCAATGTTTCTGCAGATTCTTCTGTTAAATATGAAGACAAGTTCTTTTCTGCATCTTGTTGATTGGGTAGAATGCTTAGTCCTGCGTGTCGGCAGAGAAGGGAGTACAATGCAAAGGTACCACCTGCATCATAGGCAAAAAGTTGACATTAATTAACTTTCTTCTTTGCCTAAATCTGCAGTCGCGAAGTATTAAAAGTACTGCCTTACATATTGATCACAACATTCTTTTCTGATGCTTATGCCTACCATATGAAACACAGAAGGAAATCTCAGGCACAAAGTTTTGAAAAAGCATCAGCTGCTCCTTCTTAATTGAGGAAACTATACTGTAGAAAGCAGCGTTTAACTTGCTAGTATGACATTTTAACTGCCCAAATTTGTAAGAAGGAAAAACAGCTTGAATAAAAGCTGTAAGATTTACTAAACCACTTGTTTTCAGTTGTTGGCGATCTAGCATGCATGTTCTCCATACATGCAGTTGAAGTCCAGATTTAGAGCAAGAAATGATCTTTGTGCAACAAATGGTGTCATAATATTTTGTGTCCTAGTCAACTATATCAGGGGTGTGGGGAAGGTTGAGGGATAAGTAAATTTGAGTCATAAGTTCGATCATGTTATCAAGCTTAAATAATTAATTATTGAAAGGAACGACAATGCCATACCTTCACCATTATCATCGGCCAACATCACTATGAATATGTATTTAAATAGAGCAATGAGAGTAATTGTCCAGAAGATAAAGGAGAGCACCCCAAAAATCTCTTCATCATTCTCTTGGAGGCTCAATTTGCCAGAGAAGGTGGTCTTGTAAACATAGAGGGGAGAAATACTGAGATCTCCATACACCACTCCTAGACTTTGATAAGCCAATTTGAGCACTGTTGCGCGGGAGACCCTTTTCAAGTTCTGGTTCAAGACACTAAATCTATTAACATATATATGAGATGAACTTAGAAGAAAGAAAATGAACAAGCATTAGTGGTTGAATCAAAATATATTTATAATGGATTAGCTTCGTCACAAATTCACGACCCTACCAGGTTCAGCATTCAAGCCTGACTAAGATTAAATCATATTTCTTTCTTTTTTCCCTGATTGGCATGGTTGAGGCAGCAAACTTAGTAAAGGCTGTATAGCCATTAGACAAATTTTTGGTTGAGATTGCAGCTTGAAGGCCTATCAAGAAGGCATGGGATGAAGCGTATGAAAAAGCCATCACTTTACACACAATGATGTCATATTTAAAATGAAAAAGCTACAGAATTCAAAAACCCTGAACTACGTTATTGAAGCAGAATACACCCTTCCTCTTTTTACTGCATCATACGAAAACTCAGCAATCAATCTTTTGTCAGAACTCCATTTAAGATAGAACTAATCAACCTGGGAACCACTCACAATCCGAATGTGATACTGCTCACCATTTTTTACGGTAGTCTCATAAGCACATTATTTATAAACATCATATCATGGAATGTCGTTAATTCTAATAGACCCAGAAACTCTTGAGGAAAAAATTGAAGAGAAAAAGGTGACACTAACATCGACATTCATAACTGCTTAATTCAGAGGCAACAGAAGAAGCATACCTCTTGAGACATTCCGTGTTCTACAAATTCTGCAGAGGGGCTCATGGCTCTGAGGAGAGAAATAGAGGGAGGCAGAGTCAGAGAGGCGATTGAAAAGGAAGATGCCTGAGAATGAGAATATAAATAGTGAGGGAGAAAGTGGAGGATGTAGGAAGTGAGCAGCAGTAAGTTGGCAAGTGGTGTACATGTCCAAAGCGCATTCAATTCTCTCGACCTCTCTTTCCTTTGAGAAATTATTTAGAAATCTTTTGGATTAAAACATTGGGTTAATTCTCTATAAATTGCAGTTATTTTATTCTCCATTTCCCATCCTGTGCTTTATTAACTGTATTTTATTTGTTTAAAGTATAAAGTACAAGAATTTCTATATACATTTGTTGAAAAACAATGGTGTACGAACATTGACCTCAGAGGGAATTCTGAAAAGCAGAATATTCACCAAAATATTATGCTTATCCTGTTGTTTTAATTATTATTTAACTGCCCAATTCATCTTTTTCTCTTGCAGGCATTACCGTTTTGCTGGCAAGGGTGAATGAATGGCCTCGATGTTCTAGCAACCTTGTAGAATATCACCAACTACTGGAAACCGGAAGAACCTACATTAATGTCGTAACAAAAGCCTTTGATGACAGTTCCCTCATGGAAATTTAGCACTTCTCAGTTTTCACTTGATCGACGAATGGGCATCATAGTCTCATTTGTTTTAGGATACAAAGCTTGAATATAGACAAAGAAAATTTTGCATCAGCATGGCTTTGTTGAATTACAAATGATCTTAATTTACTTAGTTGAATTGTAACAAAATGAGAAGTTAAATAATTACTATAACATAAAGAAGGGGAAAAAAAAACCATGCGATCTAATTCTAATTACCATATATAAATGTGGATGATTTCTTTAAGAAAATTCTACCTCCAAGACCCAAAAAGCAACTTGATCTTTTTAGGGGGAAGAAACAACTTTCCTAAAAAGAAAAAGACAAATTTCTTGTTAGTTTTAGGTTCATGTTCCATTCAGTGTGGGAACCCATGTTAAAGTTGACCAGCCAAACTGTACTAAAACAAATTAGGCAAAGCTTCTTCAGCACGAGGGTCCTAAATCATACCTACTGACATGTCATGTAACTCTTATGTGCAGCTGATATCAGTATGAATGGTACTGTTTGCTGCTAAAATGCCAGAAGGTTGTACATGACACACACGTGTACCTTCAAAAATCCTTTCCTCTACATTCTCCTATTTCTTCTTGACTATTGGTGATTTGGGAAATAACAATTTTCTATGTGAGAAATTAATATTAATGAGACTTTCAGTAGAAAGGAAATATTCTAGCCACAAAGTAATTATACAAAAATAATCTCACAAACTGATGTATTTTGATTTGGTTCGTCATATTATAAAATTACTTTTATTATAAAGTATATCTAACGGATCGGATGAAGTCACTTCAGCTTGTGTGATTACTTTTGTATAATTCGTTTGTAGATGTAGCAATACTCGAAAGTAGAATCCTCACTGCATGGAAGTAATTAAAATAAATATAGTATTGTATTTATTATTCTTCAGTAAAGATCCTGCATATCTCTTTTTGCAAGAATAAAGAAAGGATAATTATAAAAAAAAAAAAAAAGGGAAAAAGAGATTTATTTAGGAAAATACAAGGGTATCACAGCTGTCTATTATAATTCTGCTCTGCTGTTGGTGACACAAAGAAAATTATATGTTTGACTGAACCTCAGGACCACCATATTTGTCCTCTCCTAGAAAGTGACCTTGCTCAGGATCACCATATTTTCTGAGAATCTTATGGCCAAGAAAGCAAACAAAAATCCTTCTAAATTTGCTTGTCAATGGTTTTGAACTGAACATTTTCTTAAATATTATGATTATTTCCTTTTTGTCGGAGTTGGTATTATTCTGGTGGATGGTAATCATAGATTTTTTAAAATTTTAAAAGTTCACATATTTAAATTTTTAGATTAATTCTAACAAAATCCAAAAATTCGGGCCTGAATATGTTTGTAATATTTTCATATAATTTAAATAATATAAATTATTCCAAAAAAAAAGTTGAATAATTGAAGTATTATTCGACTCTTACAGATGGAAATTGAAGGTGGTCAAGAAAATGCTGGTCTGGACTGCTTACTTCTCTGTGGTCCATAAAATTCTGAAAGCAGCCTCAAAGTAATTGTGATTGATAAGCATTATCAGGAAACAGTATAAGATGCTAAGATTTGATGTTACCCACCAAATTAGAAACAAAATAGACACATTATGATATCAACTAACCTAAAGATACGATGTTAACTTATGTCTAATCTCCAACTCTCTCTATTCCACACAAATCTATCTAATAGGATTCATCAGACTCGACACTCTAAACTAAAAATTCTGGAAGCTGGACAGTCAGTCAGAGGCTCGTGAGGTAGGTTGTTACATTATGGGCAAAAATAATTGTGTTTGAATTTCAATCATAAGATGCATAACTAGGAAGTGAGATATCTTCCTTAACAACCAAATCAGACTGTCTTTGTTTTATGTCATTGGGTTCCAGCCGTACAAGTTCTTGTTCATCACCATTATTGGATTTCTTTATGGCAAAATTGATTGCTTGTGGCTTTGAACTGCAAGAAAGATGAATAGAATAACAAGACAACCAAGTTGGTCTTTGTCGTCTGTTTTCCTATCTAGTCCTGATGTTATTGGGTTCCAACCCACAATTGTTTTAAAATTCTGAATACATTGCATATTGCAGATTGCAGAGAGAGATAGAGGAAATGTTAAAAGAAAGAACGAAAGAGTTTGAGTCAGAACTGGGGATATGTTATGTTAGGTGTGCTTTCTACTTCAAATATTTATGTGTCTCCCCATTTTGATTCAATGCTCGGCCTTCCATGATTGGATTTGTGGGAAGTTCGAAAGGTCACATACCCTATCCAAAAGTTGCTTTGATGGACAAAAAAAAAAAAAGTAAGCCAATTGGTCCACGTGTCTGTGTTTTAGTGGGTCCCTCAGGGGTCCCATCAGGGCAATCATTCAGTTTCTAACCTTAGATGTTCCACGTGTGCATATGCTGATCTGTTCTTTCTGTGACTGATATTAGCAGGAGCCAGGAGGCAATATGATCAAGCAAAGTTGGAGCTTACCATATTACAAAGCCCTGGTATCTTGGGTCGGATCTTTCTATTTTCTGGTCTGAAAGGACCTTTAGATATCTTATTATGAGAAAGTGTTCGCCAAGCCCAAGTGCCTAACACGATCCAGACCATGAAAAAGTCCACAAAATATTAAAGTATTATTCTGTGCCGACACAAAGTATGAAACTCTCAACACTAGGGTTATCCAAGGTCCTCCACGCAAGCACCACAGATAAACCACAAAAACACCTTCCAATTCAATCTAAGTAAAAAACCTGAATTATACATCATCTAGACATATAGTCCAGACAGCAGACAGATCCCAAATACCTAATTTTTTGGGCCGTGCTTGAACGTGAGTGTAGGTTTGGATAGTGAGATGAGAATTTTTAATTTTAANCGTGCTTGAACGTGAGTGTAGGTTTGGATAGTGAGATGAGAATTTTTAATTTTAAATGATAGTTTAAAATATTATTTTTTAATATTATTAAAAAAGTTGAATTATTGATTATATTTTGTATAAAAATTTAAAAAAATTATATTGATAGAATGACATCGGCCAAATCATGAGGATGCATATGAAGGTCGATAAATATCTTGATCCCATGGGTGAGGGAGCCAGTAGTAAGGGCTTGAATATCGAGGGGCCAAAAAAGAGACTCTAGTACACGCAAAAGAATCTGGAAAAGTGTAGAACATCCTCCTCCCATGCTCCACTGATGTGTCATCAAAAGACAGCTTTGGTTTTAACAGTATCCGTATCCCACCATTTTGGTTCATGAAGAATTAATCCTTGGTCCCAGTTTTTAACTTTTTATATATTTGTTGATTTGGATTTGATGTCTCGTCTAAGTTGTCAAAGCCTTGATATCCAATGAACGTTCCAGATTAGGTATATCCTCTTCCTCTGTGTTGAATCTATAGCAACTTCCTTCGCAGAAAACCTTTTTTTTTGTCTTCTTAGAATTGCCTTCCCAATCCAAGAGTCTCTTGCTGGGGGTTGGCTGCGTTTGATTGCTCTGGATAGATCCAGAATCCAAGCTTTGGTTTTAAGATGCACTAATGAATCCAATTCACTCGCTTCAATTAATATTTAACGCGCGCGCGAATGGATTGAAGGTTGAGGCACAAGCAGAAACAAAAATCTTCAGGAAATGGATGGACAATTCGACGACCTTTTGATCATTAACTAGAAAGATAACAACTCCATACTCTGCACAAAAGTCGGTGTATATAGCCCTTTCCTGCAGCACCTCCCGAGCTCAATGACTCGCAGCATACATCACGTAAATAAATAGTGTTGATAATAAGCTGAACTCTGACAATTCCAAGGTCGCAAAAACAAAACCTTCAAATACCCAAACAAGAAACGAAGTTTGACCAAATGTTGAAAAAGACTCCATCTGAAGGACGCACAAGACGACCCAATCCATCCAACCCACAAATCACAATCCTATGAATTTTCGCTGCATGCTTATACCAAGACATGGGTGGGAAAAAGGTCGGCCAACCAACCTCATCATATTGCCAGGTATTTATGGCATTAAAATCACCACCTCTTCAAGTTGAGGAAGCAGGCTCCTCATCTTTCTTCTCTGTCTTTTCTGAATCACTCTTAGTTTCCTTTTCAGATGTAGCGGTTACCTCCTCCCCAGCTTTGTCCTCAGTTTCCTTTTTGGATGCAACGGGAACCTCCTCCCCAGCTTTGTCCTCAGTTTCCTTTTCTTCGACACTTAACTTCTCAAGAAGCCCAGCAGCTGCAGCAGCATCTTTGTTTTCCTCTTTCTTGCCTTGGGATTCAACGACTTCTTGAAACTTCTCCATGAAGGCTTTGCAATCTGATACAGAAAAAAATTAATAATATCCTGAGTTAGAGAATTATTTCCTAAAAAGAAAAAGGAAAAAAGACATAACAGACAATGTACTTAATTCTTCACTGAACTAAAGAATTTGTCAACAACAGTTGGGTTGGTAACCTTTTAAATTAACAGGAAATAGAATGCAGTGACGACTTTTGCGCAACAATCTAATTTAACAAGAGATGGTTGCAGGAAATTATCACAAATGCATCTAGTAAACTGCAGAAAATACTACTAGACTAAAGTTATGGGATACTTAAGTTCATATCTCTATCTAAACTAAAATTCCCAAACAGTTTTCTGTGATTATCATGTTTTTATAAGTAAGACGATAGTTTTCTGTGATTATCATATCTATAGCAAGATGGCACATTCATTCCTGCACACTTGCATCCCAAAAAAATGAATCTAACGAGTTTATAATTCATTCCAATATCTGGAGAAAGATGGTGCATTCATTGTTTCTTATTTCTTCACATATTCGCAGGCTTAGCGAGCTCTCCAATAAAGTGGATTTACTTTCATGCTTTAAAATTGAAATTAAGATTCCCAATCAATAGCAAAACTTTACACCATGTAGTTCTTGGTTTTCATCTATTGACTCAGCGATATCATCTAAGAATTTAGGTGTCTCTTTCAATTACAGAACCCTCAAGTCATTCAAACTTAATGACTGAAGTTTCTAAGACTACATGAAATAAGTACTAAAATCATTTGAGATCACCTCAATTAAGATCATTGTGGTTAAACTAATGGGAAATCAGGTGTAATCTCAATTATTGACGCTTGCAATCACATTTCCATTCTGAGTTTTTTCTTTTACCCCTAACTTCACATAGCTTTTTAATAACTTGTGCAACATCACAATAACGTAGCAAAATCTTTACATGCTGTCTGCATATATTATATGGCAATAAGAAGACCATGTGAACTGCATTCAGATCTTTTTTCTTTACACAAAAGGACTGTACCCAATATTATTGATAACTCAGATTATTAAAACTAATCGATTGTGAAAAAAAAAAAAAACTAGAATACTTGGCTAGCATCTAAAAGCACATCAAGATTTACAAATTCAAATATACTGTGACTCTATTAAGGAGATTAAGACTCACTGTCAATGGAAGCAAATCTAATGCAGAAAAGCTCGTCCTTCAGTTCACCATCCGCGTAATCGGTCGCATGCCACACACACGACTTCTCGTTCCCAGCGTGTTCCTGTACCGTCATCGTCGGAAGAACTGAGAAAATAACACAGAAGATCCCCGCATTAGATAAAAAGAACCCTACCTTTACAAAGAATAATTAAAAACACTAGCCTAACCAAGAAAATCAAAATAACTCAAATTGAAACAGACCGAGATGGTTGGCGCAGATCTTGAGGGTCTTGGACTGTCTCATAACCAGGCGGACCTTGCTGGTCTCCTTGTGCTTGAGGAGCTTCACAGTACCGGCACCTCTCTCCTTCCACTGGTTCCCATCTTTATCGAATCGGTAGAGCTTCGATTTCCTGCAGGTGAGAACCAAAATCAAATCGTACCCATCTTTTCAAAATGATTAAAAAAACCCTAGATTTAGAAGAACAAGGCAGGACATATATATAAATAAATCGTACAGATCGAGAATGGGATCTTCGCCCTCCTCTCCTGTGGAGACGGGTACCGCCTCGAGCTTGACGATCGGGGCGACCTGAGCACCGGTGTCCTCGTCCTCGTTGGCGACGGCTTCTTCGTCTTCTCTGTGCTGGTGCTCCGGTTCTGTGCTCGCCATATTCTTCTACTATCTTCTACGAAAATCCTAGAGAAAAAGGGATTGAGAATTCGGCTGCAGGGATAGGAATAAGTGAGGTTTTTTAGCAGAGAGAGAGAGAGAGAGGGGGGGTTAGAGTGTCTGTGAAAAGGCTCGAGGCTCCCGGTTTAAGTGACCGAGAGAACTGGGAGAGACAAGTTAAGACTTGGGTGTGTTTGGTTGCAAGAAGTAGTGACGCCCTAGAATTTCCTATCTTGGGCCAGTGTTAGGCAACACCTTTTTTCCCAATTTTTTTTAACGAGGTTATTAACTTAAGCCTGGGTTTGAAAGGAAAGCTCATCTTATTTTATTATAATTTTTTTAAATCACAAAATAATAATAACATAATAACAGTATGTTTATACATACATTATGGGTGTTGACACTCTACCCACATTTGATTGACATTACTATAACAAGATGTTGGTAAGATAGCGAATAGGGCTCTAATTGAGCCGAGCTGAGTCGGTTTTTGATTTGCCTTGAACTCGAGCTTGGCTCAAATATTGTTTTTTTTTTTAATTTTTTGAATAATATTTAATAATTAGTAAATTAGATAAATAAAAAATCTAATATTGAATTTGTATAACTAGAACCTTTATTGAATTAAAACATTTTAAATATTTATAAATAATTAATATCTAACTAGTTGATATTTATCCATAATAACAATATATTATATGCCAACAGAAATTATTAATACATACACATAATATGATAGCATATATCTATTTCATATATGGTTTCCACATACTAGTATATGAAATTATGAAATTTTATCGACTAACTATTATACAAATTATAAAATATAGCTATAAAGTATATTCAATATATAGACATAAATAATTAAGTTATATATTATATATTTAATTATAAAAGTGTTATGCTTATATTATTAGCTAATACATATATATGTATATATACATAAGTGTGTATATGTATATTTATCAATATCTGAATGAACTTTAATCAAGTTGAGTTAACAAGTCGACTCAGACATAAATGAGCAGACATTAACGAGCCTTAGTTGGGTTGAGTCAAGTTTTGTCGAGTATGTGTCATTTATTAATCAAGAGGGAAATTACTTTCATGGGTGAGTTTTTTTTTTCACGAGTTAAATTCGATTTGATTTTAACTAGACAAGTACCGAGTGAACTATCGAACAGACTAGTTCATTTATAGTCCTAATAGGGATATGGTACATAGCATTATAGATTATTTACTTGTGTAATTGTCCACCAACCAAAATCCTTTATTGAGAAAGTGAGAGCAGGTTTGAAATTATTGAGAATTTTATGGAAGATTTGACTTGAGTCTTACCCAAGCTGGTAGTAATTAGTGGAGAAAAGTGAGTATCTTTAGCATGAGGTAATCATTCTGTAACCACGCATGTTGGGTTGTGCTTCCCACATAAGGTTTTGAGTGAAATTTAAATGGATTCAGTTCTCATGGCTAATGAAAAAAAAGTAGATAGAGAGAGTAGCCATATTCATTGGAAGGTATAGTTTAATCATGTCAGTCCAACCGAATACTCTATGAATCAAAGACCATGGAATGTGTTAAACAATAGAGTCTCCCCACTTGATTGTTTATAGGACCTCAATATCTTGTTGACCTTTTCCAATTACTAAGATTCCCAATAAACATGGCATAGCGTGCTAA
>QEOT01124101.1:0-113390 GCA_003123785.1 Pterocarya stenoptera
AGGAAAGCATAAATGAAATCTTGAAAATTCATCTTCCAAATCCAAGCCTTCGCTCGGATAATCTTTTCTGGACAAGATCTCAAAATGGAAAATTTTCTGTAAAAAGTGCCCACCATCTCGCCTCGTCTATTGCTAGCACTGCCAGAGAAACTATTCTGAATATCCCATGGAAGAAGATTTGGAATCTTAAAATCCATGATCGCCATAAGCTGCTCCTATGGAAGATACTTTGGGACATTCTACCCACGAGAGAACGACTTAGAAGATTAATTCCAAGTATACCATCCATAAATTGTCTACTCTGTAACAAGTCTGAAGAGACCCTTCTGCATCTTTCATTGAGTGCCCCATTGATTGAGCTGCATTATTGCATATTTTACACATTTAAAACCAATATATTTTTAATTTTTTTATTATTTTATCATTGGTTTTAGATGGAAAAATTGGTTAAGAGGAATAAATCCAAGTTGTGAATTAAATTGATTAAAAGCATAGTTTATGCTTGATTTTATAACTTGTGATTTATTTGGGCAATAAGTTCTTCACTTGCACAATACACTTTTAATATTTTATCTCTTGTTTAATTTTATTTATTTTAGTTTCTTTATCTTATTTTATTTTATTTTATTTGTCTAGTTTTATTTTTTATTTTATGTGATCATTATTTAATTTTGCTTGTCTAATTTTTATTTTTATTTTTATTTTTTTTTTCTGCGCTAACTAAACGACATGTCGTTTAGTCGGCAGACCAAAACGACATGTCGTTTTTCACTGTGAATGGTTTCACCGTTTAAGCTAAACGACGTGCCGTTTTGTCAATAGGTAAAAACGACATGTCGTTTTGCACGAGAGAATTGCCTGCCGTTTACAGCCGACGACATGCCGTTTCGACACGAACGGCACGTCGTTCGATTCGTCGTCTACCTTTCGCACTGCACTTCATGAACAGTGCAGATCACTCCAGCCGTGCGCAGCTGCCACCGTGGGCCGTCCTCCGCCCACCTGCAGCCACCAGCAACCCCAGACGACGCCGGCGATCACTCCTCCACCCCATGCACGGCCAGTCCGACGCCACGGCAGCTTCATCCAACCTCCACAGCCATCTCCGAAGCCACGCAGCACCACCAACCTCCTCCAGCCGTGCACCACTCCTCTGCATCACCACAAGCACAGCAGCACCTCTACCCCGTCTCCTTCAGCGCAGCCTCATCCAACGCTGCATGCAACAGCACGGAGCAGAGGAAGGAAAGAAGAGCTGCTGCGACTCGGGAAGAGAGGAAGAAGAAAATAAAAAGAAAGAAGAGGAAAGAAGAAAGATGCTGCAAACCGGAAGAGAAAGAAAAAAAGAAAGAAGAAAGAGAGAAGAGAGACAGGCCGAAGCATGCGGAAACAGAACCAGAAAAAGAAAAGAAAGAGAGACAGCGAGAAAGCTGGGCGACGCAGAAGACAGAAAGAAAGCAGAGGACGAAGGCTGTGGAAGAAAAAAAGAAAAAAAAAAGAAAGAAGAAGAAGAAGAAGGAGAGACGGGCAGACAGCGAAAAAGCTGGACGGAAGAAAAAGAATAGAAAGAAAAAGAAAAGAAAAGAAAAGAAGGCACGAAGCCGAACAACTCACGCATGCAGACGCAGACGGAACCAAAAAAGAAAGAAAAAGAAAACAGAAGCAGAATAAAGAAAAGAAAGAAGAAGAAAAAAGAGAGAAAGCCGAGACAGTGAAGACAGACGCTGCGTGAGAGAAAGCAAAAAGAAAAGGAAAGAAAGAGAGAGAAGGAGTGGGCGGCTAAGAAATGAAAGAAGAAATGCAGTGGGATGAACTGGAAAGTTTTTCTTCTGCATGTGGCTGAAGACAGATGCGCATGGGCATATATAGTGCAGTTTCTTTTTGAAGCCTATATAAGGCTTGTAAGCAGATGAAGTTTCGGAGGCAGATGTTAGACGCCCAGTAGAGTCTGGGTGGGTGAGAAGCCCAGTAGAGTAGTTTAGGAGTAGTCTGCAGATTTTTAGGAGAAAGTGCAGATGAAGTGAGGGAGTTCGGTGATGCAGTTGAGAGCCTAAATGGACCAACTGTGTTATCGAACTGTTCTCCTTCGTCTGTAATCTCCACTTTTATTTTATTTTTTATTTTAATTTATGTCATTTATTTTTATGCACTTTAAATTAATGTCCTTTATTTTTTCAGCACTTTTAATTCCTGCACATTGATTGGTGTTATTATTAGAAATTTTGATTATCTATATATTTATCTTAATTCATTGTGATTTCTGAATATAGTGAATGCTTGAAAAATCCCTGTGATAATCAATTGGACTTATAGATGTCTCTACCATCAATCCTGCACTTTTATTTTAGATCAACAATAGAGCTCATATTGTGAGTTTGATCAATTGATTGGTATTGTTATTAGAAACTTTGATTATCTATATATTTCTCTTGATTCATTGTGATTTTCGAATACAGTGAATGCTTGAAAAATCCCTATGATAATCAATTTGACTTATAGATGTCTCTACCATCAATTATTCAAACTTAATATTTGGTGATTAATTTTCTTGGGCTTAATCGTTAAATCTTCCAGTTAGACAGAATCATTATTCTAGTCTAACTGAGCTAATTTGATCGCACATTTAATTTCCTGCACTTTTATTTATTGTCATTTAATTTTCTGTTATTTATTTTTCTGCAATTTATTTGTATGTCATTTAATTTTCTTGCTCTTTTAATTTTCAGTCATTTAATTTTCAGCAATTTAAATTCATTGTCTTACACTTTAATTTCTTTAATTTTCATCACTGCATCTCAAACACTCAAATCAACTAAAAATGAATCTGGTTCACGACCAGTAAATCTTCTTTTCACTGCACTCTTTCATCCATTGTACATATCATCACTTTTTATTTTTATTTTCTCATTGTAAATATTTCTACCATTTTACACGAGTTTATTTTTAGCACTTTCCCTGTGGAGACGATCTAGGAATTTATTCCTAATTACTACGCGACACGCTCCTGCACTTGGGATAGCCTTTTGTGCTGCTCATTCTTGAACGAGTCAAGTTTTTGTCTCTAGAATTCTCTAGAATCACAGTAGATGGCCACTAAATTTATCATCTTTGGGAGTAGTTTCAATACCAGATTGGATCCATTATATTATACATCCCAAGCAAAAATTAGGCCTGGCCTCTCAGGAAGAGCACCCCTTCAAAATCTTTGCTGGGCTGATTCTAGATTTTATATGGAGACTCCGGAATGACCAAATACTCAACCCCAAAGATCTTTCTCTCCAGAATCTCTCAAAGCAACTAAACCTTTCTTACCAAGAGAATCTACATGCATGGAAAGGAAATGGCAAAACAAAAAAGAGAAAGTATGGGAAAATCCATTGGGGAACCATATTAGCATAACTTTTGATGCAGCAGTTAAGACCTCATTTTCACTAGTCTCGGCAGTCAGCAGAAACTCAACAGGAGAAGTCATTGAATCTGGACTGAGCGCAACCTAACTACAACCCCGGTGATCGCAGAAGCTCTTGCGGCAAAGCTAGCTCTCAAAATGGCGGAACATCTCAACCACCCCAATATATGGTTAGTTGGCGATTCTCAGTTGGTCATCTCCTCCATTTATAAAGAGGAACAAATCTGGCAAATAGAAACAATTACAGATGACATCGCAGCCTTGTTGGAAACTCAACATCGTTTGGGTTGAAAATTCCACAAGATAGATCGATCTCAAAATCGACTTGCGCACTCGATAGCGCAATTGGTAGCTACAAACTCGCTGTTTGGTAGCATTACGCTAGAAATTATTCCTAACTCTATTTTGTATATTGATAGTGGGAAAAACCCTCCTTGATGTACTATTATTTTCCTTTTTAATATATGCAAGCTTGATTAGAAAAAAAAAAAAAAAAAAAGGTAGTTTAAAGAAGGTGGGAGCAAACATATCCTTTTTTTTTTTTCTAGTCCCATGAAATTTACCCCACTTTAGGAATTCTTTTTCTCACTTTCTCTCAAGAAGCTCCTTTTTTTCTTTTTCTTTTGAAAAACTTAGGGTGGGGAGTTGTACTCCCTTTTATAGAGGGGGCGAATGGCCTCTGGTTGTGTTTTGTTTCTGATTTGGGGAGTGAGATGAGAATTTTTTATTTTAAATGAAAGTTTAAAATATTATTTTTTTAATAATATTATTATTTTGAGATTTGAAAAAATTAAATTATTTATTATATTTTGTGTGGAGATTTGAAACAATTAATATATTGATGAGATGAGATGAGATGATATAGAATTTTATATTTTGTCTTTGTTCCAAACCTACCAAGTCGGTTGAATTGAGGCTAAAACCGGTATTCCAACTGTCTTCCTTTCACACGTACTATATAACTGGAAAGCTAGACTTAAACAGATTTCTTTAGCTCAGGTAAACACCCCAATAAGCCTCGAAAATTTAAACATTCATGATTAGAACTTCTCCCAGGACCCTATTGAAATTCCCATTACATTTTGATTTTTATTAACAGGACAACTATCTAAGTTATTGTTTTATGAGTAAATAACTATATATTAAGTTCTTATATGTTTATGAACTGGTAGAGAACCTCAACTGGCATATTTGAGATCTAAAATACTGGTATGCATCATCGTTCACTTTCACAAAACTTCTCGATTCATCTCATTTCATCTCATCTAATTATTATAATTTTTTTAAATTTTCACATAAAATAAAATAAACAATTCAATTTTTTTAAATTCAAAACAAAAATAATATTAAAAATATATATTCTAACAATATTTTATTCGATTTTTAACTTTTATCACATCTCATCTCATCTGTAAAAATAAACCAGTCAGTTTTTAAATGCGTCTCCTATATTCCATACACGTGCTTCTTTAGACAACACCAATGATCAATAACCCAAAAACAAAAATTTCTATATATATATATATATATATATCTATGTACCTTGAAGGAACCATTCTGCTTCGAGTTTCTTGACCACTCTAGTCCCAACACTTGACTCGATGTCTGGTACCAAGCCCTCAACACATGATCACCATAAACCTTCCGTGCCACTGCAAAGTCCCAAGAATTCTTCGCCGAATCGTAGCACGGTTCAAATGTTGTCACCCCTTCGTGAACATAAGTGTACTTCAACTTGCAATTTGTCGAGCCAAGCGCGTGATTTTAGCTGACAGCTTGTTCGCAGAATCGAGCACCAGGATCCGTCCAAAGTTGTCTTCTTGTAGGAATGAAAGCACTAAAACAGATATATAAAAATATATATATATATATATGCACGAAATCAGAAACCAGATTACATATATCAGGAATGCATGAAATCAGAAAACAGATTACATAATCTCAGCACATTTGTGCATGGTAAACTTTCATTCTCACTACAAGAAAAGAAAACTGTTTATTTATAACTACCTATTTCTTGTAAAAATGATTATTTTCTATTAAAATGAGTCTGTTTTGATACCGAATGGTCATTCTTATTGCAAATAATCTGTCTGAAGTGTTTTTTTTTTTTTTTTTTTTTAGTGTCTATTCTAGGAAAGTCTAGGCTGTTAGTCGATTGTATTTTCTCATTTATTGATAGCATTCTCTTAATTCCTTCCTTTTTCATAGTTTCCTTAGTTAACAGATTGTAAGTACCTAGTTGACAGATTGTAATCATCCTATGTATGTGAATAATATACACCCTCTCTATCTCAACTTGTGAGATAGCTACTGCTGTGAATGTAAGTGAGATTCAACGGTTTCTCTGCAACCCTAGCGGTGTTCATAAACTAAAACCGGAAGCGCCGTAATAAAAATCTTATTTCCAGCATTGAGAAGGGTAATAACAAGTAGAGTAATGCTATATACAGTTGTGGAGTACGCAAGTGTCGTGCAGTCGTTTTAAAAAAAAATAGATTCACTATTAAAAAATTATTATTTTTTCATGTGGATCCCGTGTATATTCCATGAAGCTCAGCATCTGGTGACCTGCGTGGAGTCAACAATCAGATCTATTCACTATAGGGGGAAGCTGTCCTTGGGGCAAGTTTTGTTTACATTGGTGAAGTCGACGCACATCCTCATTTCCCATTGACCTTCTCACTAGTACTACATTAGACGCCCACTTCGGGCAATGTACTTCCTGGATAAACCTCGCTGCCAGGAGCCGATCTATCTCTTCGGTGATGGCTGTGCATTTTTCGATATTGAAACTCTGATGCTTTTGCATGACTGCCCTTGCCTCAAGATCCACACATAAACTGTGTTGGATGATGTCAAGATCTATTCCAAGCAAATCTTCATGGCTCCACGCAAACACGTCCCTATATTTTGTTAGTAGCTGTCTCATAGCCTGTCGCATTTCTGATCCCAAGTTTCCCCCTATCTTGACAGTGGTTCCTTGCCGGTCATCTAACACATTGACCAATTCGAATGGTTCACCTAGTTCACAGCCCATGCTGATACCTGCTCTTTCCTAGCATCCTCTTCCTACGGGAGTGATCTGAGGGGACTTGGGATGGCGACCTCTCCCTCGACTACAAGCTTTATCGCATGAATGCCCATCTTAGTGGGCTTTAATTCTTGCATGTAGCACTCCCTGGCCATCACCTATTCTCCTCTAACCTCTCCTACCCATGTGGTCGTTGGGAGTTTTATCTTTAAATGGTAGGTCGAAGTTACAACCCTTAATCTGTTCAATACAAGACGCCCTAAGATGGCATTATAGGATAAGGGCAACTTCACTACTTTAAAATTTGCCACAATTGAAGAAATGTGGGGGTGTTCTCTCGTCAATACTGGCAAGGTGATGACCACCATGGGCTGGACGACATTTTTGTGAACCTAGTGGAACAGGCGCCAGCCATAGACGAGCAAGATCAATACCCATGCAGCAAAACGCTTCTCAAAAGAGGATGTCATGCAGAGGGTAAAATTGGTGACCAACAGTGTGACCACCAATGCATTGTCATGTGGCTGGAGGATCCCTTCCTCATTGGCCTTTCCAAAGGAGATGACTGGGGTCTCGCCATAGTCCCTTCTGGGTCGATGATCTGCTACATATATCTCCTGAAAGCCTGCTTTCCTCACATGCACCTTTCTTTCGGAAGATGCGGGCCCTCCTCCGGAGAACCCTCCTATAATGGTTAGAATTTCTCCTAGTGGAGAGAGCCCTGACATGGGGCGTTCGGGATCGTTCTTGCCAAATTCCCCGCCTCTCCTGCCTTCTCAGGCTCTCGTTGTTCCTTCTTCTCCAGTCATTCCGACTTCGACCCCTCTCTTGATTGCCCCATCAATCCTGCCTGTTTTCCCATGGGGGTTTCATCTCTCCTTCCTCCTAAGGTTTTACATTTTGTTGTGTTGTGGGTAGGAGCTTGTGAAAATGGCAGTAGCGATTTTCTCCTTCTCACGCTCTTACCTCCCGGGTTGGGAGGTCCCTAACATCCTCTATTGTTAGCGACGAGTGGCTGTGGCGAGGGCCAGCACCATTTGGTAAGGGCCTGTCATGCCCACTCTCTTGCCTATTCCATCCACCTTTCTCTGGTGGTTTTGCCTGCTCCGGAGCCTTGGCCTTCTTGTCGGCCTGTTACAGCTCTATTCTACTTGGGGCAGTTAAGGCTCGAAGAGTATCTTCCGCATTAATGAACCCGTTAGCCTAGTCCATGAACTGTCTCAACGTTTTGGGTGTTCTATGCGATAACTCTGCCATGAATGGACTTTGATGCCAAATGCCCCCCAAGAGGGCCGCAAGTGTGATTTTCTCATCCTACGCTCCTTGTTGAATATGTATAGGTTAACACTTTAGGTTCTCATCCTCTCACTGCTTGACCATTAGGAGATAAGCCACCAATTGTTGGCTCTTACGACTGGCCATGAATTGCGTGAGAAGGAACCACACAAATCCTCAGAATGGCAAACTGAGTTTGGTGCCCCCAATCACTCGGTCGCCCCCAATGCTTCGGCCACTGAGATCCCTTTTATAAGTGCCTCATATTCCACTTGATTGTTGGTGGTTTTGAACATGAGCTTCGCCATGTAGTGATGTTCTCACCCTTTCATTGCTAATTATATGGATTCCCATCCGCCAGCATGACAAGAAGAACCATCCACAAAGAGGCTCCATGGATTCTCTGTTGGGGTGGCGACCACTTCTGGTGGGAAACCTAAAAATTCGGCAACGAAGTCTGCCAATGCCTGACCTTTTATGGCTTTTCTTGGCAAATATTTAATGTCAAACTTGTTGACCTTGATTGACCATCTGACATCTCTACTCGTGGATTCCTAACTTCTGTTCCTTGATGAGGAAGGCTGAAACAGGGTGGGGGAATACTGCTAGATATGTATAGAGTGTGTCTCCTTCTATAGGTTGCCTCAAAAGTGGCAGTCTGATCAAATGATGCTTCAGCTTTTGGAAAGTTTGGTCAAAATCCTCGTTCCAAGGGTGTACCTTTCATAATACCCTAAAGAATGGGTCATTTATTTGTGAATCTAGATATGAACCTGTTCAAAGTCGCTACCCTTCCCGCCAGTTGTTGAGCGTCATTTAGTTTTTTTGGCGGCTTCATGTTCATGATTGCTTCAATTTTCTCTGAGGAGGCTTCAATTCCTCTTTCTGACACAATGAACACTAGTAACTCACCAAGCCTTACGCCAAACTCATATTTTGATGGGTTTAGCTTCACCTTGTACTGTCGTAGTATTGTGAATGCTTCTCTTAGGTGAGCCAGATGTTGGGCGGGCTCTTTGCTTTTGACTAGTAGGTCATCCATATAGGTTCTTCCTATTTGACTTTTGAATATCCGGTTGACTAGCCTCTAGTAGGTTGCCCCCACGTTCTTCAGGCCAAACGACGTGACTTGGTAACAATACAACCCTTAGTTTGTGATAAATGAGGTTTTTTTCTCTTCGTTTGCTGGGTGCATGCGGATTTTTTTATTTATAGCTTGAATGAGTGTCCATAAAGCTCAACACCTTGTGCTTTGTCATAGCGTCTATAATGACATCGATTCATGACAGGGGGAATCTATCTTTTGGGCAGACTTTGTTTAGATCAGTGAAGTCCACATACATTCTCAACTTTTCGTTCACGTTTTTCACCAGGATGACATTGGATAGCCATTCAGGATAATGGGCTTCCCTAATGAGTCCTACAACGAGCAGGCGTTCCACTTCCTCGGCGATGGCTATATATTTCTCCGTGCCTGAATGACCTTTTCTTTTGGTGCACAGGGCGATCTGGGCTTAGTGTTATGGTCTCCAAGGGCTAATTCGCCTCAACTTACTGTAAGTTTTGCTCGTCACGCCATATGGTGCGTCACTCCACTACAATGGAGTACACTCTACGTGTACTCCCTTAACGACGCTCCGCCATATCACCAATACGGCACACATGCCGTACGGTCCACGTGTACTCCATTCACGATATTACGCCATGTCACCGCTATGGCATACACGCCATACGGTGCATCGTCTCACTACTTGGAGTACACTCCACGTGTGGCACTAGGCCACGCCACTACTACTGCACATACACTACCACCACACTTCACAGCACACTTCCCAACTATGCCCAACACTCCACTACATCACGTCACATCGCCACTACACAGCGAACCCTATAATACTAGCAGCACAGTCCACAACCTATAATACTAATAGCACAGTCCACAACCTAGTTAACTAGCTAGCATCTAACATTTAATATAAAAAGCGAGGGATAGAGATTTATACTGTCAACGGGATAACCCGTGCGTTGCTCGCTAGCTGTCACAACGACAACGTCGAAAGGAGCGTACGGGGTGGCTACACCGCGTACAGTGGCCGTTTAAGCATTTGGATAGCTAGGTGTGGTCTTGGAAGGGCCTAAGGTGACCTTGATGATGCTAGAAAGGAGCGTATCGCGGTGGATCTCGCCGTGTACAGTGGCAGTCAGTCACGCGCAGTGACTGTCCATCACGTGCAGTGATTACCCACCACATAAACTGGTGGTTTAAGCTTAGGGTTAGGCTAAGGGAACTCCCAGAGGAGCCGTAGAGGCTCGGTGGTGGTCGGCACGGTGGCCCGTGGTGGTGGAAGAGGGGCTGCCGTGCACTGTGAGGGGGATAGGTGCCGTGGGAGAGTGAGAGAGAGTGTGCGTGCATGGGGGACAGATCGAGGCCAAGGGTGGTCCGGTTGGCTTCGTGGTGGCCTGTGGATGTCGGAGAGGGTGGTCACTTGCCGTGGGTGGCGGCGTACGGCGGTGGAGGAGGGGGCTACCAGTCATGGGTTCATGGGAGAAGGAAGGGGGAGACCTGGGGAGTCTCGTGGTAGTGGCCAGTGGCCAAGATGGCCGCGCAGGGCGGCGCTATGCACTCGCACAGTGAACTCGTACGGGGGTGAGCTGTGCTCGTGCATGGTGGAGGGAGGTGGCTGCATGGGAAGGGCTGAGGCCACTGGAGGGGACTGGTCGGTGGCAGGGGAGGCTGCCGAGGGAATGGTGGCGTCGGAGAACAGCGCACGGCGGTGCATGGAGCACTAAGCCCGTTCGGGCTTGCACCATCGAGGGAGGAGGAGAGGCGAGCGTGGGCGAGGGAGACCGGTATGGGTGGGCTCGCCGGAGGGAGGGGAGGCCAGTGGTGTGGGATGTGAGGCTCACCAGTGCACGGCGGCGCCGGGCTGGGAGCTGGAGCCGTTCGGTGTGGGTGCTGCGTACTGCGTACGCCGAAGGGGAGAAAGAGAGGAGAGAGAGAGGGGAGGGAAAAGTGAGGGAGAAAGAGAGAGGGGCTGGGGTTTTATACTAAAACCTGACTTCTGGGGGTCTATCAAATGGTCTACGATGACCCTTAAACATTGATTTGAAAACACATAAATATTTATTTAATTAAAAGCATTGAGAGGAATAAGCTAGAATATTATTTAAAATAATATTCTTTCATCATTTATAAAATGATGAAGTCTTACTTAAAATATTTAAAAGAGTAAAACTATTAAATTAATTAAAGATTCCATCATTATTTAGATCATATAATATTTTAAATAACTGGAATCATTTATATAAAATAATTCCCACAATTATAATATTTTTGGAGCTCTTCAAAGATATTATAATTTAGTTATTTAAAATATTATTTAGATAAATAACGATGAGAATATTCCATTTAAAATACACATAACCTTAAAACACAAGATAGCTTTAGAAATCACGTAGTATCTTTAAAAACACGCCATCGGGATCTGGCACGCGTAACGGGGCTCTTAGACACTAGAGGAGAGGAGTGGGCTGTCTATCATGTCTGACGTAATTGCTTACGTCAGAAGAATGAAGGAAGGAGCAGGGTGTTACAGCTTAACATAGACTTTATTTTTGAAAGACTCTTCATAACATACAAACATCATCATAGATTCACAATTATACTGTAAACATAACTTAATTTAACATAGGCTTAATTTCTGAAAAACTTTACATACATACATATATTGTCACAGATTCACATAGCATATCTATTCATCATTAACATGAGCAGAATCATATATAATCATGGCAAACATGTAACATGAATGCCCAAATGACTGACTGTATGCACTTTTTAACAATCATACATGACTTGTTTATCTTGTCTTTCACTTATCATATGGTGACCCACGCTTGAGTCTGTGGCATCGCATAACACGCCATAACATGGAGTGAAACACTCTTGAGTCTGTGTTTTACCTAACCTACGGTGAACCACACTTAGGTCCATGGCACCGCTTAAAATAACTTATGGTGATCACGCTTAGGTCTGTGTCGCCCTTTAACATATCATAGAGTGAAACATGCTTAGGTTCGTGTTTCACTTAACATATGGTGAACCACGCTTAGGTCCATGGCAGCGCTTATCATAACTTGTGGTGAACATGCTTGGGTCCATGTGACCATTTAACATATCATAACTTGTGGTGAACACGCTTAGGTCAATATCACCTTTTAACATATCATAGAGTGAAACACGCTTTGGTCCGTATTTCACTTAACATATGGTGAACCACGGCTTCTGTCCGTGGCAGCGCCTATCATAACTTGTGGTGAACAGGCTTAGACCTGTGTCACCCTTTGACATATCATAGAGTGAAATATGCTTAGTTCTGTGTCACCCTTAACATCTTATCTTTCTTAATATGCATGAGAAGTTTGTTGGACTTCATGAACTTTTCTAGCATGGCATATACTTGTACATAGCATAACATAAAATGACATGGCATAATGTGATCTGAACATAAACATTCCATGGCATACATGATTTGAGAACTACATGACTTATATGCTCTAAATACTTCATGACATTACATTGCATGGCATAGATATGATTTTCATGATATATCATCCATCAAATCGCAATCCATAATAGCATAACATACAAAAACTCACTTACATGGATATCATTATAATTCATCGAAGATCATGAAAGTAACCTTGACTTAGCTTGTAGCGTAGCGTAGAAAAACATCACATTTTCATATACAATTAGAACATTTAAAGTACATATGCAATTATATGATCATACTAATTACCCCTTAGCGCTATTTCCACAATCTTATATCGTAGCTCATGACCTATACGAGGCACTAATCGTCAATAACTTTTCTAGAAAGACGTGTCGTAGCATTCTAAAGAATTAAAGTCATATATAGAGATAATAATATTATTCAAAACTCATAACATATTCCTTAACTTCTATTTCAAAATATAACTTAATAATTTTATAAAAATCTAGTTAAAAGTCAATTAGAATATTAACTAAATAATAGGCTCAAAAATAGTTTAAAAATGATACTTTAAAAATATGCTTTAAAATCCCTTAAATACTTTCTACAAAAATAAGTCTATGACTAATATATTTATTTGAGTAGATAGAGCCATGTAAAAGTAATGAAATAGATAAAATAATACATAATACTACATACTGATACATAGATAAAATAGATTTAATAATACTTAAATATTTAATTCTAAATTAATAAAATTTGTATTTTAATTAAAATACTACATAATGTTTAAATTAAAATACAAATAGTTAAGATTTAATCATAATTAAATAGTTAATTCCAAGTTAATAAAATTTGCATTTTAATTAAAATACTACATAATCTTTAAATTAAAATACAAATAGTTAAGATTTAATAATAATTAAATAGTTAGTTCTAAATTAATTAAATTTGTATTTTAATTAAAATACTACGTAATCTTTAAATTAAAATACAAATAGTTAAGATTTAATAATAATTCAATAGTTAATTCTAAATTAATAATCTTTAAATGATAATTAAAATACTACATAATCTTTAAATTAAAACACAAATAGTTAAGCTTTAATAATACTTAAATAGTTAATTCTAAATTAATAAAATTTGTATTTTAATTAAAATACTACAAAATCTTTAAATTAAAATACAAATAGTTAAGAATTAATAATACTTAAATAGTTAATTCTAAACAACGAAAATAAATATTTTAAATAAAATACTACATAATCTTTAAATAATACTTAATATTTATGTTTTTGTTGCATTGTTGTATAAATAATATGTTGTTATTCTTTGACATATGTTAGCATATCTTGCATTGTTTGTTCATCAAAATAAACCTTAGACCCATTCGAGAGTTATCAATCTGGATGAATGCTTGATTGATAACTTTTGAATTGTCCAGAGTCGACAGCTTGGGATTGTAAGGTCATTCTTGCAAACTATTGAGCTATATCTGTTATCGTCCAACATTATCATTTTGGTGATGGTGCAACGACGTGTTAATCGTCAGTTCAAACAACCAAACGAGCATATTTGGAGAACTATGAGGAGATGCTGTCGAAATTTTGTTGGACGTGATAGATAATAGATCATAGGTTGGCGACTATGATCTTATAATCCTGAACGAGATAGGACCAACTACCCGGTGAAAGGTGACATACTCAATGGTTGATACATGATACATACATATTTGAACTTGATGTACACGTGACTTTTTGTAATGAAGATAGTCGGCATGGATAAGAGTTGGATGCGAGTTAGCGTTCGATTGGGTCAGAATTACGATGTATATGCTGAAGGTGTCAAGAAATTCTTGGAGTTCGAATTGGGTACATGCGATAGTGATGGGCGTATTAGATGCCTATGTAGAGAATGCAAGAATTTGCGTTCTCATAAGATAGACTTGGTGAGAGAGCATCTGTTTGTCAAAGATATTGACAAGGGTTATACTGATTGGGTCTTACACGGTGACCCATATCCAACTTCATTTAAGGCTCCACATGAAGAAGAAGAGATTGAAGAAGATGTACAACCAGAGGTTGTTGGAGATGAATACAATGAGCATATGAAGCAAATATTAGGTGACATCGGTGCGAGAATGTTTATGGATGAAGGTGACACGGGCACATCAAGTTCAAATGATGGGGGCCATAACACTTTTGCATGATTATGGAATGATTCACAGCGTGAGCTATATCCAGGATGCAGAAGACACAGTAAGTTTTCATTTACCGTAAGACTACGTCACATAAAATCAATGTGTCGATTATCTATTAAGGCTGTCAATATGTTACTTGAGTTGTTTAAAGACACTGCCGACAAACAATACTTTACCTCATAACTTCTATGAAGCAAAAAAGTTGAAACGAGTACTTGGATTTGATTACAACGCAATACATGCATGTAAGAATGACTGCATATTATTTTGGCAAGAGAATGAGCAGTTGAATGAGTGTCCCATATGCCATGAATCAATATGGACATCGAACAAGCAAAATGTGCCGCAAAAGGTTGTATGCCATTTTCCATTGATACCTAGATTACAACGATTATTTATGTCCCGCGCAATGGCTGTAGACATGACATGGCACTCATCAGGCAGAGTAAGGAACAATGATATTTTGTCACATCCTGCTGACTCCCAGGTGTGGAAGGAATGTGATCAGGAACACCCATGGTTTGCTGAAGAACCGCGTAATGTACGACTTGGGTTGGCAACAGATGGATTTAGTTCGTTTGGGAACATGAGTACTAGTCATAGTACTTGACTAGTTGTACTTATGCCGTATAATCTTCCACCGTGGAAGTGTATGAAAGATCCATATTTCATGATGAGTTTGCTCATTCCACGTCCGAGATTACCGGAAAATGATATAGACATACACTTACAGCATTAATTGCAGAATTGAAAGATTTGTGGGAGAATGGGGTTGTCACATTTGATTCATCAACAGGCAAGTCGTTCAAGATGCATGCTGCGGTGTTATGGACAATAAAGGGGAAATGGCATGTCCAACTTGTAACAAACATATCAAATCTGAATGGCTTATGTACGGGAGGAAATTATGTTTCATGAGTCATCGTCGATTTTTACTTGGTGACCATAGATGGCGTGGAAATTCTAGAATGTTTGATGGAACTGTTGAATGGGCCAACCTGCACCATATCTGTCTGGCGAAGATGTACTTGCACAATTTATAGATGTTGGTTGTAATGAATTTGGTCAAAAATAATGAAAGAGAAAACGAGCTACGAATGAGTTGAATTGGACAAAGAAGAGTATATTTTTCGAACACCCATACTGGTCGAAGTTAAAATTGCGACATTGTCTTGATGTTATGCATATTGAAAAAAATATCTACGAATCCATATTGGAAACATTGATGTCAATTGAAGGAAAAACAAAGGATAAATGAAACTCAAGGAAGGATCTGAAACGGTTGGGAATAAGACAGGAAATGCAATTGCAAGAAAATGGTTCGTTTGTCTACATGCCAATTGGGTGGTATACGTTGTCAAGGAATGAAATAGCTACATTTTGTGAATGGCTAATGAAGATAAAATTGCCGGACTGTTATGCGTCGAATCTAGCAAGGTGTGTGAGAACAAATGATTGGAAAATAATTGGATTAAAAAGTCATGATTGTCATGTCTTCTTGCTGCGTATCTTGCCTATTGGTAATCGTGGGTACTTGACGAGAGAGGTGCACTTGGCTTTGACTGAGTTGCATGCATTTTTTTAAAGACTTATGTGCTAGGACGTTGAATGTAAAAACTTTGGATCAAAAGGAACGAGAAATTTCCATAATATTGTGTAAGCTAGAAAGTATTTACCCACTGTCATTCTTCGACATCATGGTTTACCCAGCGGTTCATTTGCCACGTGAGGCTCGACTTGCAGGACCAGTTCAATATAGATGCATGTATCCCTTTGAACGATTCATTGGAAAGTTAAAACGTGCAGTGGGTAACAAGGCCCGCCCAGAAGGATCAATTGCAGAAGCGTATATTGACGATGAGTGACATACCTTCTGTTCCAAATATTTCCATGGAGTCGACACTAGGTTTGATCAGCCAGAAAGAAACTTTGACATTGACTAAGCAAGACAGCAGAATGTGTTTTCTGTGTTTTCCCAACAAGTACGTCCCAATTGATGCAGTGCGTGGTTTTGACTTGTGTGGAAGAGAGTTCGAGAAAGTTCAGTGGTATGTGCTGAACAATTGCCCTGAGATAGAGAACCACTCAAAATAAGTTATAACTTTTTCTTAATTTAAATTCGCTCATTTACTTTAAAAAAATTCTAAGAATATAAAAGATTTTGTAGTAATCATTAATTTCAGTGATCATATTAACATGCTAAAGGAACTGAGAGTAAATGATATAAACCAGAAACATGAAGAGGAGTTCCCGAGATGGTTTGAAGAACGGGTAATGACATTACATATGCTTTACTCAATAACCAATGAAAAAATATTGATTTAAATTTTGATATAATATATGCTTTACTCAATATGTAGGTTGTATAAATGTATGCGAATAATCCAAACGATATATCGGATGAACTGTATGCATTGGCGCGTGGCCAATCGAGATTCGCTACTCGATATTCTGCATGTATTTCTCAGGGAAGTACGAATCACACAATGGATCGAGATTGTTATAGGAAAATCTAAAATAGTGGTGTCCTAGTTGAAGGAAGTCATGATGGAGAAAACATTGATTTCTATGGGGTTATTGTCGATATAATTGGAATGAAATATTTGGGGGAGCTTGCGGTGTATCTGTTTAAGTGTGATTGGTGAGATTTAAGCAATCCTCGAACTAGAGTCCGTGATGATGAATATTTTTTGAGTGTTAATACATCAAAAAAAAATGATATGGAGATGATCCTTTTATTTTGGCTTCTCAAGCATCTTAAGTATTCTACTTAGATGACCCGGAGTTAGGACATCAATGACAGGCAGTACAAAAATATTCTCCAAGAAATATATATGATGTTATCCCTCAAGTGGAAGGACAAGATGAAGAAGAAGAAGACCCCTCTACTCAAGAAGCATACCAAGAGAATCAACCAGCCTTAAATTTATTTGTGGATTTGAGCCAATATGAGATGATTCCATTAAATAGAGAAGATATTGAGGCTGAAATTATTGATACGATAATTGAGTAAAATTTTGAATCATCTAAAGTATCTACAGATGATGAGAGCGAATTGTCAAATGAAACTGCTACAAATTATGATTGACCAATTATGTGTTAACATTACACTTGATGACAAATATTTTACTTATTGAATATATCAGTGGTTTGAAATTATGCCACCAAAGAGGAAGGAAGTTCGCAACCCAGCTCCACCTTTTCCTAGCTCTCCTTCAGACTCACCATTAGAGATTGACTCTACAGAACAAGGTAAAAATCTAATACTCATAAAAATTATTAATTAAGGTCATATAATAGACATATAATAGAAATTGATTACAATGCTATATTTTATAGAGTCCACAGTACAATCTCGTCAAGGTCGAGGCACCACTAGAGGCGTGACATTGGAAAAATATTGTAAGGTGGATAAGATGAAGGTTAACATTTCTAACGAACATACCGGAGGTGAAGGACAACCAGCAACTTGGCTTGAATTGCATGTGGGTGTTCTTACACAAACTTATGCACCTTTGGCAATGACTTCATGGAAGAAAGTCCCCCAAGATGTTAAAGAGCTTATCAAGAAGCGTTGTTTGGTAATGTTTAAAACATTGATTTAGTAGAATAAATTTCTATATTTTACTTAAATTTAGAATATTATAAATGATAATATGTTTGTGACTACTTTTTTTAAAGGATGATTTCGAATTAAATTTTGGTCGGAGAGAGAAGCGTAAGACTGTGGAAGAGCTTATGAGTAATTCATTTCGCAAATATAAGGCAAGGTATCATGAGCATTATAATAAGTTTGAGAACAAGAAAGATGCACGCTAACATCCTTTTCAGGATGTCCGACCTTCTGAGTGGGAAAAACTTAATGACATGTTTGTGGATCTATCATATCAGGTATAATTAAATTGATTATTTTACTTGTCCTATTTGTCATTTCTCTTAATAATATTTTCAATGTCTTTGCAGGAGCAAAGTTCTATAAACAAAACAAATAAGTCAAAATTGAAGATTAATCATCATGCAAGCTCAAGATCTTTCCATTGCCTCTCTAAGAAGTTGGTATAGCTATTTTTTTTTATTGGAAATATTTAATTATTTGGATGAATCATAATGACTTTATATCTTAACACATATTTATTGTAGCAAGATTTAGATACCAATTATGATTTGACAAAATTATATGCTGCATCACACACTGGTCGTAATGGAGAGTGGACTCATCCTGATGCTCGTGAAAATTATATAAGTATTATAACCTATTTTAATTAAATATATTCGAATATTTATGACGATATTAATTCTTTATTTTATATATGTCTAGGATAAAATAGTTGCCCCACTTGCTGAATCTGCGTCAGATCAAAATTCCTAAACAAGTGATATTGATATTTTAACACAAGTCCTAGGTCAATGTTTAGGATATTTGAGGGGTATGGGTCGCTATGTAAAGCCTTCTCCCTCTTCCTCTTCTTCCGGGTTTGCCTCTACGACTTCTATAGTGCTAGAGAATGCGAATTCCAGAATCGAAGGGTTGACTGCAAGGCAGCATGAGTTAGAGGCTCAATTGGCGAAACAAGCAGACATAGAGATGTACTTCAAACAACATGAAGAACAACAGGAAGAGTTTAAGAAACAGATGCAACTCCAAATGCAGCAGCTTATGCAACAGTACAAGCCTCCAAGCAACTAATGGTTTTTTACGTATAGATTTTGGGATTATCTATTTATGTACGAACAATGCCAGTTTCATGATTATTTATTTAGTTCACACTTATTATAAAACTTTTGTGAGTATTAAACAGTTTCTAATGTATTTTTTCAAATATTATGAATGTCTATTTGGTTTTTTATTATTGAGTTTAAATAAAATAGTTATCGTTCGAACGACCACATAACTTTCGAACGCTATTTATTTTTGTAGCGTTCAAACGAAACTTTCACCCCGTTCAAACTCTTATACCGTTCGATCTGTCTGTTTAACATTCGAACGGAAAGCTATATTTATACCTTTCGAACGGGTATCTAATTTATTTTTTGTTCGAACGTATTTTGTGATCGTTCAAACAAATTAATACCGTTCAAACGTAAAATTGTAACCGTTCGAACGATATTCTGGGATGAATTTCAACCGTGACAAAAACAATTCCCCATTTGAAAGTGTTCGAACGATTTCCTTCAAATTCGTCCCAAAAGATATTTTTTGGGACGAAATGGTGATTTTTGTCTCCAAACATCTTTTGGGACAGTGTTGGGACTAACAATTTCATCCCAAAAGATCGTTTCTGTTGTAGTGATTACTTGCTTCGTATTTTGATATTTTGTATTGTTTGAGATCGATATTTCTTTTTTTGATGTATTTTTTTCTATAACCATAACTGGTATATAGATTTAACTTTTCATGTGGGTCTAACAAGGCTGCTGAAAGAAATGCTTGGGACATTGGGGATAAAACCTTTTTCTTTCAGACTTGTGGAATTGTATTTTCTGGAGTCTTTCAGACTTGTAAAATTGTGATTTTGGAATTTGGGCATCTTATTCTTGGCTATTAATATGAAATTTCTCTTTTGCATCTTACTGTTCGCTTCTCAATTCCAATTAGAAATTGGAAAAAGGCTTCCATTTATCATTGTCATTATTCTCCAGGTATGTGTATCAATGCTTTCAAGTTTCCTTTTCTTCTTTGTGTATTCTTTGCAGTTTGAGCATCTTTGATGTACTCGAGGACTTTCCTAGAATTTTTTTTTCTCTTATTCCCCACCAAAATTTGGTCTGATGTGGCATGTAACACCCAGACCTAGCCAAGATCGATTTTTAAATATTTTTGGACTTATGTGTATGAAAAACCCAATTGAGTGTTCGAGTATTTTTTTTTTTTTTTCAGAATAGACTACAGGCTTAAAATCTTTGTTTTGGCGGGTTATGATTTTTTTGGGCTTGATAAGTAGGTTAATTTTCTTTTAAATCCCCACCCCGCACGACTCTAGCACTCCCATATGCACATACGCCTCTCTTCTCCTCAGCTTTAGGTTTTTGTTTTTGTTTTTGTTCCAATCACCTACATATTCACACGTTAACTTCACAGTTCACGCACGTCTCCATCCTATTTCAAGGCAACCGTCCCTATATTTTTAGAACTACTCGTACGTGGTAGACGTAAATGATCTTTAACCTAGACTAGAGTACCGCCGCACCACCAGATTAACCTTCTCGGACCTTTCCCCCACTGGCCAGCAACCATTATAAAACCCCTATCAAGCTCTCCCCGTTGACGTTGAACCTCTGTGCTGCCCAAGCTTCTCTCAGCTTCCCACCGCCACGAGTTAGCCCTCTATTTTAAAACCACCACTGCCGCAACTAGCATCTCCAAGCCTCCACACCTCCCTGTCCAGGAACGCCAAGCAACCAGCAGCAAATTGGTTGTTTCACACACGCTGCCATGCGCCACCCTTCATGCACATTCACGAACCCAGCCATGACTACCACCATGTGATAGCCACTACTCGAGCCCCACGAGAAACCGCACAACCACCACTGAAGGGTAGTCCCACTGCCAAGCTGATCTTCCCATGAGTACCACCATGTGATAGCCACTGCCCGAGCGCCACGAGAAACCGCACAACCACCACCGAAGGGCAGTCCCACTGCCAAGTTGATCTTCCACACTGCAACCCACACGATTGGCCCTTGCACGACGGAAGACACTAGCCCCGAACAGAAACTGGCCAGCCTCCATCTCCCAAGCCCACCTAGCCGTGCACCATCATTCCACCTCGCACACAACAGCCCAGAGCATCAGGACGTGTTGAAGAGAAGAATCCCATAAATCAAGCCATGGTTACAAAGCATTAATGTCTTTCCTTTTATGTAAAACACAATGTACATAAGTGTAAATCTTTTCTCATATAAATATAATAGCAAAGACACGGGCCTCATTTGATTGAGTGAGATTGCCCAGTATTCTTTTATTTTGCATTTCCGTTTACGGTATCACAGCCACTCCAAGACAAATGTCCTCTTTTTTTTTTCCAATGGCCTCCACCACCTCCTCTGTAACATCAATTTCTCCCTCCCAAACAACACCCCTCAACTTGCAGAGTTTGGTAACTATCAAACTTACAAAAGATAATTACCTTCTCTGGCGTGCCCAAATTCTACCTTACTTAGGTGGCCAACAGCTCTTCGACTATGTGGACAGCACAATTTCCAGCCCTCCCCGTCTCCTAACTACAGAAGGTGATCTTACAACAACACTCAATCCAACATACATGCAATGGTACAATTAGGATCAAGTGATCCTTGGGGCTCTCATGTCATCACTCTCGGAGCCCATTATCACACACATGGTCGGACTCGAGACCTCTAGAGAGGTATGGTGTGCCCTCGAGCGCATGTACTCCAATCATGCCCGAGCCCACGTCCTGACCCTCCGACTTCAATTGTCTACTCTGAAGAAAGGCAATATGTCTATGTCAGATTACCACCAAAAAGTAAAGAGCGATGCCGATACTCTTGCTGCAATTGGTGAACCACTCCGGGATTCTGAGATTCTCACCTATCTATTGGCTGGGCTAGACAACTCCTACAACGCCATAGTCACCTCTATCTCCACCCGAATGGATCAGTTCTCTCTAGATGATGCTTTTGCACATCTCCTAAACTTTGAACTTCGACTTGAGCAGCAAAATGCGGCAATTGATATCTCCATTGGCTCCGCCAACATGGTTACCAAGAATGATCCGAATCGTCGCCGTGGGAGAGGTCCCAACCATCGTTCCTCACCAACTGGTAATGGTTGTGGTCATTGCGGACGCAGACACGGACGCGGGCATGGCTCTCACTCTCAACCCTCTGGTTCCCGTCCAGTTTGTCAAGTATGTGGCAAAACTGGCCACACCGCCATTCAGTGTTATCATCGCCTTGATCTCTCCTACCAAGGCTCACAACTGACCATGCAAGCCTTTACTACTCAACCTCAATCTCAAAGTGATCTCAATTGGTACAGACACTGGAGCCACTAATCACCTCACCAATGATTTTTAAAATTTGAATCTTGGTGCAAAACCATTCCACGGGATGGACACTATTCAAGTCGGGGACAGCATAGGTTTGCCTATTAAGCATATTGGTTCTACCTGCCTCTCTCTTCCCGTTCTAATTTTAAATTAAATTCAATTTTACATGTGCCTCATATCAAGAAAAATCTTATTTCTGTTAGTCAGTTCACAGCTGACAATAATGTTTTCATTGAATTTCATGCCGGGTATTTTTCTGTGAAGGACGAATGCAAGCAAAAGCTCTTGTTCCAAGGCAAAACTGAAGCTGGGCTCTACCCTTTCCGTCTCACATATCCACCATCATCTCCTTCATCTCTCCAAGCTCTCTCTTGTCAGCGTGTTCCTTTGGATATCTGGCACTCTCATCTAGGCCATGCGTCATACAAGACTGTCAAGCACCTCACCTCTACTACTTTACTTCCTGTCTCCTCAAATAAACAACCAGTTGTTTGTAATTCATGTCAACAGGGTAAAAGCCATAGGATTCCCTTCAAAATTTCGAATACAATTTACACTGGTCCTTTAGATTTAATATTCTCGGATGTATGGGGTCCCTCTCCTGTAATGTCTGAAAATGGAAATAAATACTATGTTTCATTTGTTGATTATTTCAGTAAATTTACATGGATTTTTCCAATTCCTACCAAATCATCGGTTTGTCAATTTTTATCTCTTTCCAAAAACATGTTGAAAGACTACTTAACCGAAAGATCAAATGTGTTTAAACAGATTGGGGGGGTGAGTTTAGATCTCTCAGCACATTCTTTGGCCAACACGGTAGTACACATCGCATTACTTGTCCTCATACCTCCCAACAAAATGGATCCGTTGAACGCAAATACCGTCATATCGTTGAAAGTGGTCGTTCTCTTCTATCCCACTCATCCGTGCCAAAATCTTAGTGGGATAGTGCCTTTCACATGGCAGTTTATATTTTCAATCGGTTACCGACCTCACCGTTGGGTTCTCTCACTCCTTTTGAAAAACTTTTTCAAACTAAGCCCGATTATTCCGTCCTTCATGTGTTTGGTTGTTCTTGCTGGCTTTATCTACGCCCTTACAACAATCACAAGTTTGATTTCCGCTCTAAAAGGTGCGTATTCATTGGCTTCAGCAACAACCACCGAAGATACAAATGTTTGGACTTATCCACTGGAAAAGTCTATCTCTCACGTCATGTTGTGTTCGATGAAACAAGTTTTCCTTTTTCAGCTCACTTTAATTCAAGTCAACCTCCACTCCTACCTACACCCACGGTACAGCTGCCATTTCCTCTTTAAAAATGCATGCCAAAATCACCTCCAACTTCGTTAGTTGCACCAACAAACCCCACAATTTCCACATCCCATTTAATTTCGGCCCCACCTCAAATAAATGTCAACCAACTCATTCCTCAAACTTCGTTAGTTGCACCGACAAACCCCACAATTTCCTCATCCTATTTAATTTCGGCCCCACCTCAAATAAATGCCAACCAACTCATTTTCAATCCCACCAAATATCCTATTTCTTCCACCATTCCTAATTTGGCTCAAAATCATTCGGTGCCTTCAATTTCTCCAGTCAACTATCCATCAATCTCGGCCACAGATTCATCTCCAACCGTGTCTTATCACCAAAAATTCTCCCGCTCCCTCAATTAATTCCTCAGCACAATCCACGCCACAGGAAAATCTTTCCCCAAATCATGCTTCTCCGCGGATTCCTCCTATACGTACCCGGGCACAAAATCACATTTTTAAACCAAAGATTTTTAATGATGGCACAATCCCTCATTCTTCGCGAAATGCTTTTATTACTAACCTTTCTCAGGTCCCCGAAGATCCCGGTTGTTATTCAAGAGCAGCTAAGCATGAGCCTTGGAGACAAGCCATGGATGAGGAGTATTCGGCTCTAATAAAAAATGACACATGAACACTGGCTCCATACAAGGAAGGCATGAATCTAGTTGGTAACAAATGGGTCTATTGTGTGAAACAGGACTCTAAAGGAGCACCTGTTAGTCATAAGGCCCGACTTGTCGCCAAAGGCTATCACCAGGAGCCTGGTATTGATTATGATGACACATTTAGCCCCGTCGTCAAACCAACTACAATCCGATTGGTTCTTACCTTTGCCATCTCTCAGAACTGGTCCATTCAACAAATTGACATTCAGAATGCCTTCTTGCATGGTTTCTTATCTGAAGAGGTGTACATGTCCCAACCGATGGGCTACATTGATTTGAAATCTTCCACTCATGTATGCCGGTTGAACAAAGCACTCTATGGTCTCAAACAAGCACCACGTGCTTGGTATGTGAGATTAAGTGATAAACTAATTGATTTTGGATTTCAAAATTCAAAATCTGATACATCACTATTTATCTAAAAATCCAAGGGCATCCGACTCTTTGTCCTTGTCTACGTAGATGACATTCTCATCACCGATTCCTCAGATGATGCCATTTCATTCCTTATCCGGTCTCTTAGTTTGGACTTCGCCGTCAAGGACTTGGGCCCTCTTCATTTTTTTCTTGCATTGAAGCGATGGCTTGTTACTAGTCAAAAGGGGTATATTCTTGATCTCCTTGGTTGCACCAACATGACAAATGCAAAGGCTGTTCATTCTCCTATGGCCTCCAACACTCAGCTCTCCTTATTTGATGGGGCTTCATTTTCCAATCACACTCTTTATCGGAGTGTCGTAGGCGCACTTCAGTATTTATCTTTCACACGGCCCGACATTGCCTTCTCAGTCAACAAAGTGTGCCAGTTCATGCATAAACCAATTGACAAACATTGGGCGGCGATCAAGCGCATTCTTCGCTACTTGAGAGACACTGTTGATTTCGGACTTCTACTTCGACCAAGTGCTTCATTTGCCCTCTCTGTTTTTTCGGATGCTGACTAGGCAGGCAGCCCGGATGATCAGAAATCTACAAGTGGTTTTTGTGTTTTCTTTGGAAAATCACTAATCTCTTGGAGTTCAAAGAAACAGCCTACTGTGGCTAGATCAAGTACTGAAGCTGAGTACAAGGTTGTGGCAAATGTAACTTCCAAAATTCTATGGCTACAGTCTCTTCTCCATGAACTTGGAATTTTTTCATCCACCTGCGCTACTCTTTGGTGCAACAACCTTGGTGCGTCATATATATCTGCCAATCCAGCTCTTCATGCCCGAACAAAACATGTTGAAATAGATTACCATTTTGTACGAGAACAAGTCCAATGTCATGCTTTGAATGTACGGTTCATACCAAGTGAGGAACAACTCGCAGATGTCCTCACTAAGCCACTGCCGACTACCAGATTTCTTACTCTTCGGGAAAAGCTGAGTGTCTGTTCCCTCCCGCTCAGCTTGAGGGGGGATGTTGAAGAGAAGAATCCCATAAATCAAGCCACGGTTACAGAGCATTAATGTCTTTCCTTTCATGTAAAACACAATGTACATAAGTGTAAATCTTTTCTCATAAAAATATAATAGCAAAGACACGGGCCTCATTTGATTGAGTGAGATTGCCCAGTATTCTTTTATTTTGCATTTCCGTTTAGGACGAGTCTTCCTTCACACGGCAAAAGCCACAGACGCCACCATCCCTCCGCCATCTTACAGAAATCCGCCAGCCATTGTCCTCTGTTTTTCCCACACTGAAACAGAGCCACCACTTATAGCCATCCCTAGCTCCTTCTCGGTACCATCAACCACGACAAGTGTACACAAAAACTGCCAGCAAAGACTTCCCGTCACCCCAGTTCGCCGCAAACAGCCTCAGGCCCCGGTAAGCTCATGCCGTTTCTTTTTGTTTCTCTCTTTTCTCTTGGTCTCTCCCTCATTCTCTCACCGTGTGCTTCTCTCGTTCATCACTCTCTCTCCCTCTCTATAATTTTCAACCGCCTAGGCGCCGCCCTCACCGCCATCGATCACAGGCAGCTCCCTGCGTCGTCACAAGTTCCCTTCTCGGTGAGCCCCTGCCATGCAAAGCTAATTTCACGCATGTTATATTTGTTTTCAAACAACAAATACCTAACTATACCTTACCGAATAGTTGGTCTATTAATTAAATGAAACTACATTAGTACCCTTTACTACAAGTTGTATTAATGTGCTTTTAAACTTTTATTATGTATTAGTACTCTCTTATTTATTTATGTTTTACAAAAATCTTTTAAGTAAATTAAATTGGTATTAAGAAAGGTTTTTCTTTCAAAAAGTAAACAATAATGTTGTATTTGTTTTTATTATGATCTAACTTATTATATTGTTACTGTATAATTTAAAATATTTTGGTATAATTATATTATCTAGTATCAGATTTTATAATTACACTTCAATAGCAAATAGGTCAGACTTTTAAACGTTTTAATCGAAGTTATTAAATGGACATTGATGATTTTAGAAAGTAATGATATATTTTGCGGTTATGAGAATTTTAGGTTTTGAGGAATTAAAATAGGTTATTTTATAAGTTTAGGTTTAAATATCAAAATACGTGATTAATTGGAAATTTACGAGAATTACATGATTATTTTATAGGTGACGATTAATTATTATTTGGCATTTTTGAGGAAAATTCTGAAAAAGTTAATAAGTTCAGGTAAGCGGAATTCTTATACTAGATTTTGCATAAAATAAAATGAACAAAGGTCCCTCTTAGAAAATATGCATGTTTTGTTATGAAAAAAAATATGAAACGACTTTAGTTATTTGTTCTGCATTACTCATGAAATTCTGTATAAAAATAACGTATTTTCTGGCATGACTGGTGTAGACATGAACTTATCTTTGTCATTCTGTTATTGAACTGAGAAAAAATGAGCGAATATGAAAATTTGATAAACTTTGCATGTGACGTGAAGATGTTCTGAATCTGTTTGGAAAAATGTGAAATGATCTGAATTTCAGTACTCTGTTTTGATATGATGTGGCATATGAAAAACCTTTGGCATGACTTTTTGATTTTGTTTTGACTCTGATTCTGATTCTGTTTTGACTCTGCTCTGATTCTTTTTTACCCTGATATGTGGCCCTGTCATGGGATATAATAGTGACCTCTGGCCCTGTCACGGGATACAATAGTAACCTCTGGCCCTGTCACGAGAGATAATAGCGACCTCTGGCCCTACACGGGACATAATAGTGGTATCTGCTCTAAGTGCAATCGCTTTGATAACATGGTGATTTATGTTCTGCTTGGCTTTCCGCATAATGCACAAGCCTACCACGGGGGTTAAACATGACCTCTGCTCTAATATGATGCTCTAATATGATATGATAAGATGAAGATGTTCAGTCATGTTGTACCAAAGGAGTCTTTGAATATGAAAAGTTGGTTTCTGAATATGACATGTTCGAAATGTCGCTCTGATTTTCTGATAATATGTATTTTTTATATTTGTATATTGAAACTGAAATGCTTTGTTTCTGCATTCTGAACTCTGTGAAAATGCTCATGTTTGCAAACTAGCATATATTCTCTGCTTACTGAGTTGTTGATAACTCACCCCTTATCTTCATAACATTTTTCAAATATTTTTATGGTTCAGCTAGAGAACTAGAGTAGGAAGTATTGGAAAAGTCTGATGATCATAGATGAATGTGCTAAGGGTACAAGTATTTTGGAGGATCATATTTAGTAGTTTTATCTCTAGCGGTTATTTTGGTACGTCAAGTTATGAATAATTTGAGTCTTTGTGGAGATGTTATTTTATGTTATTGAGGTTTTTGTTTACAATTTCTATGGAGGAACACGGATTTTGGGATCGAACAAATAAGTTAAGTATTTTGTGGAATTGCTATTTATTTATTATTGTATATTGGAGATGTTCTTGAGTAATAGGAGCTAACTCTCCGAACCTCCAGGAACGGGGCGTTACATGGCATAATTTTGTTAGCTGTTGTTTGATATATTCTTGTGTCATGCATTGTTGTTGTGTATTACTCTCATATCTTGTATGTTTCATCGAAATAAACCTTAGACCCTTTCGAGAGTTGTCAATCCGAATGAACGGTTGATTGATAACTCTTGAATTGTCCAAAGTAGATAGTTTGGGATTGTAAGATCATTCTCACAAACTATCCAACTGTATCTGTTAGTGTCCGATATTATGATTTTGGTAGAGTCATCCCTTCTTATTCTTTGGATATGCAGTTTCGGTGATGGTGCCTAGACGTGTTACTTGTCGGTGCACACAACCAACCGAGCATATTTGGAGAACTATGAGGAGATGCTGCCGAAATTTCATTGGACGTGACAGATAATAGTTGATAGCTTGGCAACTAGGATCTTTCAATCCCGAATGGGATAGGACCAACGTCGCTGTGAAAGGAAGAAATTGCACAATATGTTAGATACATGCTTGTTTGTTGATGCCCACGTGACTGTTTGTAATAGAGTATTAGGCATGGATAAAAGTTGGATGCGAGTTAGAGATTAGTTGGGTGAGGATTATAATGTATATGTTGAAGGTGTCAAGAAATTCTTGGAGTTCTCATTCTGTACAGTTGATAGTGACGAGCGTATTAGATGTCCATGCCGACAATGTAATAATTTGCGTTCTCATAAGATAGACTTGGTGAGATAGCATCTGTTTGCTAAATGTATTGACCAGAGTTATACTGATTGGGTCTTACACGACGAATCATATCCAATGTCATTTGAGCCTTCACATGAAGAAGAAGATATCGATCAAGATATACCGCCAAAGGTTGTTGGTGATGAATACGATGAGTATATGGAGTAAATGCTGGGTGACATTAGTGGGGAAATGTTTATGGATAAAGGTGATACGAACACATCAAATTCAAATGATGTGGGCCATAACACTTTCAAATGCTTGTGGAATGATTCACAGCATGAGTTATATCCAGGATGTAGAAGGCATAGTAAATTGTCATTTATAGTTAGACTGCTTCACATAAAATTCATGTGCCGATTATCTATTAAGGATGTCAATAAGTTACTCAAGCTGTTTAAAGATGCACTTCTGTCAGACAATAATTTATCTCGCAACTTCTATAAAGCAAAACAGTTGAAACGAGGACTCGGGTTCAATTACAACATAATATATGCATGTAAGAATGATTGTGTTATTTTGGCAAGAGAACGAGCAATTGAATGAGTGTCTCATTTGTCATGAATCAAGATGGACATCTAAGAAGCAGAACGTGTCACGAAAGGTCGTATGCCACTTTCCATTGATACCTAGATTACAATAGTTATTTATGTAATGTGCAACAACTGTAGACATGACATGGCACTCATCATCCAAAGTGAGGAACGATAGTGTCTTGACACATCCTGCTGACTCCCAGGTTTGGAAGAAATTTGATTTGGAGCACCCATGGTTTGCTGAAGAACCTCGTTATGTGCGACTTGGGTTGGCAACATATGGATTTAATTTGTTTGGAAACATGAATACTATTCATAGTACTTGGCCAGTTGTACTTATACCGTATAATCTTCCACCATGAAAGTGTATAAAAGATCCATATTTTATAATGTTTTTGCTCATTCCAAGTCCGAAATCACTGGAAAATGATATAAATGTACACTTACAGCCACTGATTGCATAATTGAAAGATTTGTGGGAGAATGAGATCCTAACATTTGATTCACCAACAGGCAAGTCATTCAAGATGCATGCTACCTTGTTATGAATAAAAAATGATTTTTCCACTTATGGCAAATTGTCAGGTTAGAGTACTAAAGGGAAAATGGTATGTCCGACTTGTAACAAACATACCAAATCTGAATGGCTTACGTAAGGGAGGAAATTATGTTTCATGGGTCATCGCCGATTTTTACCTTGTGACCATAGATGGCGTGGAAATTTCAGGATGTTTGATGGCATTGTTGAATGGGGGCAGCCTCCAGCATATTTGTCTGGCGAAGATGTACTTGCACAATTTGTAGGTGTCAGTTGTAATGAATTTGGTAAAAAGCAACAAAAGAGAAAATGAACTGTGAATGAGTTGAATTGGACAAAGAAGAGTATATTTTTTTAATTCTCGTATTGGTCGACAATCCGTTTGCGGCATAGTCTTGATATTATGCATATTGAAAAAAATATATGTGAGTTCAAGTTGGGAACATTGATGTCAATTGAAGGCAAAACGAAGAATATCTTAAACTCATGGAAGGATCTGAAGTAGTTGGGAATAAGATCGGAAATGCACTTGCAACAGAATGGTTCATTTGTCTACACGCCGATTGGGTGGTATACATTGTCAAGGAATGAAAAGGCTACATTTTGTGAGTGGCTAATGAAGATTAAATTACTGGACGGTTATGCCTCGAATCTAATAAGGTGTGCGAGAACAAATGACTAAAAAATTACTGGATTGAAAAGTCATGATCGTCATGTATTTTTACAGCGTATCTTGCCTGTTGGTATTCTTGGGTACTTGATGAGAGATGTACGTTTTGTTTTGATTGAGTTGGGTGCATTTTTTAAAGACTTATATGCTAAGACGTTGAATGTAGAAGCTTTGGATCGTATGGAATGGAAAATTGCTATAATATTAGGTAAGCTGGAGAGTATTTACCCGCCATCATTCTTCGATGTCATGGTTCATCTAGCCGTTCATTTGCTACATGAGGCTCGAGTTGCAGGACCAGTCCATTATAGATGGATGTATCCCATTGAACGATTCATTGGGAAGTTGAAACGCACAGTGGTTAATAAGGCTCGCCCAGAAGGATCAATTGCAGAAACATATATTTAAGATGAGTGGTATACATTCTATTCCAAATACTTTCATGGAGTTGACATGAGGTTTGATTGGCCGGAAAGAAACTTTGATATTGACCAAGCAACACAACGAAATGAGGTTCTGTGTTTTTCCAACAAGTACGTTCACTTGGTGCAGCACGTGGTTATGATTTGTGTGGAAAAGAGTTCGAGAAAGCTCACTGGTACGTGCTAAACAATTGCCCTGAGATAGAGAGCCACTTGAAGTAAGCTGTCATTATTTATTAATTAATATTGTAATTTAGTTAAAAAATTATAAAAAGATAAATTATTTGGTAATCTATAATTTCAGTGATCATATGAACGTGCTCAAAGAACTGCTTGGACTACTCTAATAATTAGCAACCCACAAATACAAATTCACATGAAATTGGTGGTTTGCTTAATACATCTCAAGAAACAAACATGTAAATAAACTTACTGCTCGGACTACTCTAATAATTAGCCAAATAAACATCCTAATATTTAGGCAAGCTAAGGTCATGCGGTGATGTAATGCTTGGAAAAAATTGTAACCAATTCAATCTCGACCTGAAAGTCTTCCGGGACCACTTATACATGAGCTGCTTCCGAAATGGACCATACAACCAACATGGTCTGTTTTTGGTTGAAGGTCATTTCCGAACAATAGGTTAATACTGCTATTTCCGAAAAGGACCATTACTATGACAAATGTGGATCATAAATGGATGGACTACGTGCGTGATCAATGGAGACAATATTCATGATGAGGACTTGGAGTTGGATCAAGATGGTTCCCTAAGGTATCTCTGATCTCCATGATCCTCTTCATTGCGCTTTTATAATTATCTAAATCTTCGCTCATATGTGACGGCAGGATAAGCATAAGAATAAGATGATGATGGTGTAATGGTTAAAATTGTTTATATGTATAATATTAACGGTCAGCTGGATTTTCTTCGTAAACAAAAAACTTTGAAGCCTTCGTAACAAATTAAAGGCCTACGTTTCGAACAAGCAGCAAGCCTTTGTTATATTATATATGCTTTTTTAAACGAGCTAGAGATGATACTTAATTCTGTTCTTCTCTTTAAACGACCCCAATTCTTATTTTAATAATCTTCATGATCTTTTATTTATCTGATATACATTTGTTATTTTTAAATAACTATTCTTATTTTTTGCTAAATAAAAAAAGTAGTGATCTAGGCAAAAAAAAGTCTGTTACAAGACACATCATGTCAATCACCTTGAAAAAATAATGGAGTGTAAAAATAACATGGTCTCAGTTATATTAAATACAATGAAAGTCACGTACTGTCTAAATCTCTGCAAATTAAAATAAAAAATAAAAAAAAAATCATTCGACAACCGATTATATGATTTACTCCTTATAAATTAATGACTGCTTAACAGATTATAAGCAAGCCATGGTTAGCTAAACATGCACCTAAAGCGTTTTTAGAATTAGTCATGGTAGTTTTTAAAAAATATAGCATCATCATCTGAAGGAGGTTTTCAATTTGGTACTGTCTTAAAGAGTGGAATTTCAGCCTCTTTTTTTTTTTTTTTTTTTATGTGCTTAATGCATTTTTTATAAATATATCTATCATACTATTGTTTTTCTTAAAAGTGGTTTTAAGCTGGTTAAAGCATTTTGAAACCTCTAAACTCAAACCCAAACAGGCAATAAATAAACGGCTGTCGATATCGCGCGCATCCCCTATGTCGGTCATTGCAGTGAGGTTTGTTTTTGCAGGTATGAGGAGTGAAATTTGATGCTTAATTAAACTTGCATGTCATTCTTCCAAGGGGTTTGAGAGTAGCATATCAACCAAAGAAAATTACGGAAGTAAGACAAGATAATTTAATTATGAGGCCAAAACGATTAATCTTAAATGTTATTTCTTTCTCAAACTAGTGGGAGTTTTCTCAACAATTTGCACTTATACTGTAGACCCCATGATAGTATACAATTAAACCGTTATCAGTCAGAGAGAGGGAGAGAGAATGGTGGATGAAGAAGGAATATAAAAATAGAATAACCGGGGAAGAAACTAAAGGGCATTATACCTACACCAGTCTCTCTTATTCAAAATACAATATATATCAAAACAATCAAGTGGCCAGAGATGTGGGGGTAAATTAATTAGGAGTGGTAGCATATAACATGACTCGTGAATCTGTCACGAACATTACAGGAAACAATGACACGAACGTGAATCTATAAAATGAATAAATTATATTTTCAAGTTTTATAAATGTTTAGTTTAATAAGTTTTTTTTTCCTTGGAATGTAGTGCATGTTTGGGATTGCGGTGAAAAATATAACTTATATATAACTTTAGGATTTATAGCTTATAACTTAATAATAAGTTCTACTATTTAAAGTTTATTTATTGTTTGGTAACCATATGTTTAAAGCACTTTCAATCATGTTATATTTGTTTGAAAATAAATTAAGAAAGTGCTTTCTGAGGTAGAAATGATGATTTTTTCAATTTTTAAAAATTATAATCATATCCTTGAAAGTTGAAAGTTGCAATTATTTGAAAGTTGTATGGGTATTTTCGTCTATTGACACTCTTTTTAAAATTCGTATTACATTCCACATTATTCAAGAAAGCACGCTATTCCTCAATCATACTTTAAGCACGTTATTCCTCAAACGTACTTTTTAGCTTATTTGAAATTAAAAGTGATTTGATATGTAACACCCAAACGACCTAATTTTTTTATTAAAGAGCTTTCAAGGCTATTTAAACACTTTTTAAGACTCCTGCCACAACCCAAAAAGGGCCCGTAATATTAATTTTAGTATTTAAGAACTTAATATCTCAAACTATTGAGCTTTCTTGTTAATATATAATTTATTTTATGAAAGTATTAATTTTCTTATATATTATTGGTTTGGATGTTGATATAAAATATTTTATTATAAATCCAATAGTAATTGTGGATCATGTAATATAGCTATTATTGATTATATATGAAATTATATTAATTGAGTTAAAAAATAAAGATATGAGTCATCTCAACCTCTTTATATAAAACGGATTGAAACCAGCTAAACGAGTTGAAACAGATTAAGTGGGTCATATCCATAATTATTAAATGGGTTAAGCAGGTCATGTCATGTCACCCTTGTTTATATGAATCATGTTAGGATTTTAGGTTCTGGCCCATTTAATTAAATGAATTGTTTTTGGATTGATACATATAATCTAATAATAGTTATGACTTGACACGACTCAACATGAGCCACAGACTGAAATTCATGTAAAATTGGTGCTTTGTTTAATACATCTCAAGAATCAAACATATAAATAAACTTATTACTCGGACTACACTAATAATTAGCCAAATAAATGTTTCAATATTTTGGCAGGCTAATGTCATGCGCAGTGCTATAACACTTATAACACTTGGAAAAAATTGTCACCTCCTCAATCCGACCTAAAAATCTTATCCGGAATAGTGGTATATAGTTGTTTCCGAAATGGACCATAAAACCAACATGATCTATCTTTGGGCTACTACAAAAAATATGGCCTTTACCGACGTTTTTCCTAGCGCCGCAATTAAAATCAACGAAAATCTCAGCTAATTACGACGACATTCATGTGCGCCGCAGAATTAACTCACGATTTGGGAATATGGGCGCTAGTGAACAGTGTTCCGTTCTATTGCAACAGGGTTTAATATTTTGGGGCGAACTTGTGCGTTGCAAAATAATTCCAGCAATGCGTCGATTGAATAACATCAGTAATAATTTTTGTTGCGGCGATTTTATAATAAACCACTGTAAAAGATCATGTATTTCCGTTTCGTGCCTCACGCTTTCCCCCTTCATAATTCCCACCATTCATGTTTAGGGTGGATTCTCATTGATGTTCCCGTCTCCATTGACCATTTCCCAAAAGGAACACTGCGTATAGATTGCATTTTCGTGTTCTTCTTTGGAAGTATCCAGCCCCGCCTCTCCCTCCCAAGGCCACCACCATCATCTCTCTTACGGAAACCACGATAAATTTTGAGGTAATTTGCAACCTTTAATTTCGCGTGTTAGGGTTTCTACAATTAGAAATCCTAATATCTTACTGATTTATTTATGGTACCCTACATCTTGTTGTGAAGCCATTTATTCGAAGTTATTTGATTTGGGACACGCTTGTTGTTTGGGGATCTGTATGAACCGGAGTGTTGGTATCCACAGAATCTTGCCATCGATTTCCATCGCAATCTACCAGGATGGCCATTGGGTTCGTAAATCTTAAAGGTATTGCACTTCCCTTACTTAAACTAGTGAAGCAATCAGTTTGCCATTTTTTGTGCATATAGTTTCGTGATGTATTTTCTACCTGTATTCACCAATTTTGGAAATAGATTTCGAAGGCCAGATCTGGGGCCAATCTTGGAAAGAAATTAAACCTTAGCCCAGTAATAGTTTACTTCAAGCTTATTTCTTGCATGGAAATTCATGGATGATCAAATATATCATTATATTTGATATTCCTAAAATTAGCTAATCCACGTGCTGCAAAAGGACAATGAATTATCCATCACCCTCGTGCGTGGATGCTTCATGCTAAAACACAAAACTAGATACTGATATCACAGAGAAAATATACCTTACAGGCTGGCACTAAAAGAAAAAAGTTTAAAGAAAAATGGGTGAACCAAAGAAGCAGTCATCTAGATTGCCAAAAAAAAAAGAAAGAGAGAGAGAGAGTGAGCATTAGCTAGGTACAAGTTGTAGTATTGGGCAAACTTGCATACCATGGCTATAAAGAGGAGAACCTAATTATAATCATCTCCTTAATTTGTAATTTCTTTATAATTTTCTTGTCTGCTTGTTATACACTCAGGAGTTCTTCTACTCAACTGTCATACACCACAGTTCATCTATTGAGAAAAAAAATAAAATTAAGTGTGTTGTGTAAGGTTGTTGAGTAGAATTTTTCTACACTTAGATCTCAATATTGAACTACGTTAAATATTTCTTTTAACAAAATAAAGTCCAGCTATAACGGAGAGACCTCTATCCAAAGAAAATGAAGTAGAGTTCTCTAGATCAGCAAGCTCTCCACAACAATCTCATGCAATAGAATATGGCCTTCTTATTATGGTAGGCGATGATATATATGTGATTTGGAGCTCAATAATTAGGAACTTCTGCTTCCAATTTTCTCACCAATTTGTCATGAATCGTAGAGATCGTAAATTATTAATTTAACTATATATGAAATATATATGTTTGCCAAAATATAATGATGATGGACTTGTGAAAGGGAAAAGGGTCGAGGAGGAAAGGCTAAAATAATATTATTGGCTAGCTAGCTTTTGTCATAATATATGTACTTGTAGTACTGTAGAAGGCTAAAAGTCATTCATTGAGCAGTAGTATGATGGCAATATAGTTGAAAAATTAGCATCCAATCATTTATACGCTCACCTTTAAACAAACATTGCATGTTTGATGTCTTCTTAATTAGTATGCACAATGCACATCACGCAGTTTTTGGTACCGACCATATCTTATATATAAATATATATATATTTATATGTGTGTGTATATATAAGAAGTGTTATAGTCACACAAAGATTTTATAAAACTAATTTCATAATTCAACGTGCCACATCAAACCAAGTCATTTTGTGAGTTTACTTTTGTAAAATCTCTTTGTGACTTAATCATTTATATATGTGTGTATATTTCATTTCCTTGGTACTATTAATTATTCATGATCTCTAACACCTTTTATAATAGAGAAATATTGATATTTTCAGTCTAATTAAAGGCTGTCATGTACAACTCTCGCTTACTCCTTTTGAAAAATGGATAAATCTGAAACAGCAACTTTCCGAAAAGTAGGAATTGGCAATTCTTTATCCATGATATCCTACATATTTAGGGAGGAGTCAACTGGCCAAGAGTTTGATCTCTTTTCTTTTTGACCGTTATTCATCGATTTCTGAATGGACAATTTTGCTCTGTTCAAGCTAGTGGCTTTTTTTGGTTTTAATTATGCATTCACAAAACAACCCAAGAGGATAGGATTACAAAACACATACTACTTGCAATACTAAAAGTGGAAAACCTAGTTAGAAAGTTCTACACCTTAAATATTAATTCCCACCAGATTCCATTAATATATTTGACCCTTGGGATGGAGAATGACTCAATGGATTCACTAAGCCACTCTGTATTATTTCCCCCTAAACAATTCTCCTTAAACCATAGATATGCCTAACTAGAATTACTATGATTCCTTCTCTTGTATTCTACCTGTGTACTTGGGATTTTCTATTAATAAAATGACTATGATTACCTATAAGAAAAAAAAAAAAAAAAAAGCAAACAGCTACGCTTCAAATATAGGACTTGCTCATCGAAGCATACATCATATATAAAACATGTCTACATGGTTATTGTATCCCAAAATATGAAATATTGCTAGATGGTGATTTTCAATCTTCTTCTATTTGATTAAATTCGTAGTTGCATGCTTGAGGAAATCCTACTTGTCACAACATTTCATTCTCACCCAACAACTAGCTATATTCAATATCATATATTTTGTATAGTTTGTATAGTTCGATACGGACAAGTCTAGAGCTTACCCATATCGGTGTTTTTTATTGTCGATTTTATGGTATTTTTGCTGATTTGATTGTTTTTATCACGACAACTAAAGATGCTTTCATCCCTACCTTAATTGTTTTGGCCATGTGAAAATCATGGCTTTACCTCTTTGAATGGCTCGTGCTTATAACCCCACCTCATAGTGGACTTTAACAGTGTCACCCTCATCATGAAGATACTCTAATTATCGATCTATTTTATGACTAGATGGACAGAAGTTGGATGCACCTGAAAGATAGACTTATGTCAACCCAGTATGCTGAAGGGGTCGAACAGTTCCTCACAGTAGCTCGAGTGCACGCAACGGGAATTGACCGCATCCGTTGTCCTTGCCGTTGGTGCTATAATAATATCTTTCTCCCTATAGCCGAGGTGGAAACACACTTGTACCTAAATGGAATTAATCCAAATTACAACCCCTGGATATTTCATGGGGAAGATGAGATTCTAGATGTTAGTGATGACAATCTGCCAGCATCACCTAGTGATGAAGACGAATATATTGATGACATGGAGCAGATGTTAGATGACATTAGGGAAGGCACATTCATGGGTGAGGTGGATGATGATGTCGAATCTAGAGGTCACCCACCTATAGGTGAGGCAACCCCTTCCTTCTCATTTGACAAACTATTAGATGATGCACGGCGTCCACTTTACCAAAGGTGTAAACAGTTTTCAAAACTCTCCTTCATTGTGAAGTTGCTTCACATTAAAGCCATTGGGGGTTGGTCGATAAAGTCATTCGATCTAATCCTAAAGTTGTTGAGGTCTGCATTTCCGGACACTCATTTCCCGCATTCTTACGAAGCGTCACGGCCACTGGAGCAGGGTTTAGGATTCAAATACCACAAAATACATGCTTGTCCTAATGATTGCGTGTTATTTTAGAAGGACAATGCAGATATGAATGAGTGTCCAAAATGCAATGCCCCTCAGTGGTTGCCAAATACACATAGAAACCGTTTAATCCCGCAGAAGGTGTTGCGTCATTTTCCTTTGAAGCCGAGGTTGCAACGACTATATATGTCAGCTAAGATTTCAGCTAATATGAGATGGCATAAAGAGCATAGAAACAATGAAGGTTGTACTATGAGGCATCCAGCCGATGCACAAGTTTGGACTACTTTCGACAGTGATCATAGTTGGTTTGCTGCAGATGCTTGTAATATCAGGCTTGGTTTAGCGAGTGATGGTTTCAATCCTTTCAACAACCTTGCAAAACCGTATAGTATCTGGCCCGTTATCCTTGTGCCGTATAACTTGCCTCTGTGGTTTTGCATGAAAGAGCAATTCTTCATCACGTCTCTCATTATTCCCGGTCCAAAATCACCTGAAAATGAGATTGATGTATACCTGCAGCCCTTGGTAGATGAATTGAATGAGCTTTGGGAGAATGGGGTCCATACATATGATGCTTACAAGAAGGAAACTTTAAGATTGCATGCGGCTTTACTGTGGACAATAAATGACTTTCCTGCATATGAGAACCTATTGGGTTGGTCAACTAAAGAGAAATTGGCCTGTCCTTCATGCAATTCAAATATAGATTCTATGTGGTTGACCTTTGGCCATAACCATTGTTACATAGGACATCGTTGCTTTTTACCCGCAAACCACGTATGGCGGAAGATAAAATCTTGTTTCAACGGAAAGGATGATCACTGCATGCCGCCTAACCGCTTATCCAGACCAGATATTGTCCATCAACTCAGTCTTCTTGGGGACGTGGAATTTGGCAAAGGTCGGAAGAAGAGAAAGATGACTGCTGAAGAGTTGAACTAGACCAAGAGAAGTATTTTCTACAACTTATCGTATTGGTCCTCACTTCAGCTTCGACATAATCTTGACGTAATGCATATTGAAAAAATATCTGTAACAACATACTCGACACCCTAATGAACATTCCTGAAAAAAGTAAAAATAATATTAACTCTCGTATTGACCTTGCAAATTTAGGGATAAGAAATGAACTTCATTTGACGTAACAAGGTGACCGGTGTTTGATGCCACATGCATGTTTTACACTAAATGGCGATGAGAGGAAAATGTTTTGTGAGTGGTTGGCCGATGTGAAGTTTCCAGATGGGTTCGCGGAAAATATTTCAAGATGTCTTTCTGTTCGTGATTGCAAAATTTCAGTGATGAGAAGTCTTGACTGTCATGTTTTCTTGCAGAGACTACTCCCTATTGCCATCGAGGGGTGTTTGCAAAACAATGTTGCACAACCTTTGATAGAGCTTAGTCAGTTCTTCAAAGAGATTTGCGCACGAACTCTAAGTGTGGACAGTTTGGCAAAGCTCGAAAGTGATATCGTCCTGATTCTATGCAAGTTGGAGATGATATTTCCTCTATCATTCTTCAATGTGATGGTCCACCTAGCTCTCCATTTGTCCCGTGAGGCGTTGCTTGCTGGACCAGTTCAATATAGGAGGATGTACCCATTTGACCGGTTTCTCGGAAGATTCAAGCGGTATGTTAAGAATAAGGCTCACCCAGAGGGATCAATAGCGGAAGTATACATTCATGTCAAATGCCTGACATTTTGGTCAATGTATCTTGACAATATTGAGACGAGATTCAATCTACCGGACCGCAACATTGATGCTTTGGAGGATGATAGGGCAGATGGATTTAGCAATTTCACACAGAAGGTCCATCCCCTGGGTGTGGCATCACCTATACAATATGATCCTCAACTATTATCCTCAGCTTGTTGGTATGTGCTTAACAACTGCACCGAGATTGCTGCCTACATAGAGTACTCATCTTTTATATGGTCTACATATTTTATGCTATACACCTGCTTCCTGAACTTAGTATGCGTTTAAGCTACTTACTGTACATCTATTCTGGTTATTGTTGTTGACCAATTTTAAGAACAAACGATAATACCATATTTCTTGCAGTGAGCACTATCGATTATATAAGGAAAAGAACCCAATGCTGGCAGATGGAACGCATCGGCTAGAGTTTCCTGCATGGTTCAAGAAACGTGTATGTCACCCCACTTACACTTATCATCGTCAATTCGAACTAAGTTTTAAGTATTTACCCACAGTACTATAGTCCACGTATAATTACATGCTTATTAATGGACTTGGTTGTAATTTTTCAGGTTCAAACTATGTGTGAAGATACCCCTACTGAAGTAGCCAATGATCTATATGCCTTAGCTTGCAGCCCTAAATCGCAGATTAGATCTTACGCTGCGTGCATCATTAATCGTAAAAGGTTCCACACAAAGCATCGAGAACAACGTCGCTGCGCTCGAAATTCTGGTGTTTTAGTCACCAGTGACGAGCAAGCAAACAACTTGGACTTCTATGGTGTTCTAAATGATGTTATAGAGTTACATTATATGGGATGGCATTGAGTCTACTTGTTCAGCTATGACTGGTTTGACCAAAGATGAGGTGTCCGAGTGGATTCATATATGACGAGTGTCAATCTCACCAGGACATGGTACAAAGATGAACCCTTTGTTTTAGCGTGCCAAGTTGAACAATGTTTCTACGTCAAAGATAGAAGGGTGAAAGGTTGATGATATGTTGTACAAAAGTTCACAAATAGGAATGTATATGACATCCCACAAGTGCATTTAAACGAGGATCATGAAACGTCATCAAGTGATGGTGAGGCGTATCAAGATGAGGAATCTGAAAGTTTCCCAAGAAATGTTGACTGTGATGATGTTGGTGTGGCAACTCCACTCCATAGGCCTGATATACAACCATTTGAGTTTGATGCATCAACATTGGTTGGGTCATCTGGACAGCAACAACTCGCTAGAGATTTTATTGACGAGCAGAGGTTGAGTTGGGTTCAGACAGTGGCGTTGGCGAGCATTCTTGTTCTGATATGGAAGAGATGGATTATGATGATGATGTTCTGTCTGACGAGGAGTAGTCATTATAAACGTAGTTGGCATGAAGGTTACTTTCCTTCACATTGAACTAGTGCTGTACAATTTCCCTCGTATAACTTTTTAAAAATCGTTTCTTGCACTAACACGTCCCCCTTTGCTGGCACGTAGGCGGCTACTTTCGACAACTTATGGCCACGTATATCTAAAGACACCTCATGTTAAGCTTGTGGACCGTGGAGTCACGCTGGGTGCATTGGAGTCAACATTTGGTCCATTTAAGAGATAGGCTTGGTTGAAGTTCTTTTGAATTTACGGCATGTTGTGTAATATTATTTGCCAAACTGTTAGGCCAAGGCAAGTTATGATATGTATTAACATACACTATTTTTACCTATATATATATTTGACTATGATGAGCTTGTGCTTCTTGCATGTTATCTAACACTGATTCAGAGCCAATTTGTGTTGATTCTATGTTTTTTTATTTTGGTGGTATTCTCTCTTTGGGGCAGGTGATATCCGTTCGAGGTGTTTGATGGTAATGTAGTATGTGGTGCATATGTGGACATATCGACAGGCATTGCAACCATATTGATTTGGAAGAAAAATATATCCTTCTACACTCTTTAGTTATTTAACCTGCAGAAGCTAACATTGAACTCTATTTCTGATATTTCTCATGATATCCAACTCTCACACACACACACACTCATATAGGCTGTGTCTTGTATGACTACTAGTATGGTCATTGGTGTATTACCCATGTATATATATATGTTGTGTCTAACATACATATATATATGGAAGCATGTATCTATATGTATATATAAGATACATTTAAATGTCTGACCTAGATTTTCACATATCCGGGTCCTTGGCCAAAGGAAATTTGTTCACTCTAGGGCATGTCTGGACAACAATAATAATTAAAGTATGACTTATTTCTCATGAGCACAAGTTGGGAAATGTCAAATATGATATGTGTAATTGAGGGAAAAATCGTTGGTGTGCATGTTATTGACTAGATGGGATGACACCACTCACAAAAGTAGGTGGGTACTATCAAACCAAAAGATATGGGAAGTAGATATATTTGTTAACATTTGAATGACTTGCAACAAATCAAACTAAATTCTTAATATGCAATGCTTGAGATAACCCTAAGGGGTAGTTCAGCTGGTCAGGCCTTGGGTTTGCTCCCCAATGGTCACCAGTCTGAGTCCCTTTAAGGCCACTGGAGGTTTACTTGGTCGTTAACTTCAGGGCCCCATGGGATTAGTCGAGGTGCGCGCAAGCTGGCTCGGACACCCACGGTTATCACAAAAATATATATATGCAATGCTTGAAATGGGCAGTATATAGGTCATATACAATGCCAACATAACGTGATCACGTAAATGGTCCAATAACAATTATAATATGGAATTTGGCTTTTACATGTTCGGATAAAGTTTTGAAGTAAAGGTTGCATCTAAGAGTTCCAATTTGTACAAAATTTCAAGTTGGTTCATTATTTATTTATTTTATTTTATTTTGAAACAAAAGACTTCATTAAGAAACTGGATTAAAAACCAGATCAGGAACATTACACACTGGGTTAAGAACCAGTTCAGAAAGGTTACACACCTCAGGGTTATCTCAAGTTGGTTCATTATTAAGCGAGTGATTTGGTCAAATTGCTACTACCTTTTGTTTTCAATTACTTGTTGGCATGTTCAGGAGTTCTAAGGCAGTAATATTTGTCCACATCATGGGACAAGGGGTAAGCAGAGATGCAATTTACACTATTTCTGATTAAATAAACTGCAGCTGGCCCAACCAGTACCTAAAAAAACTATATCAAATGTTAGCTTAATCACCTCATGTCCTGGGAAGCATTTGAGATAGTAGAACATCACTCTTATATATAAGTTAAATGCAACAAAAAGTATGAAAACGTGCAGATTTGGATAGTATAGTGACTTGGCAGAATTTTGCACCTGTACATGGACCAGAAATGGGCGGGATAAAATGGCGCCTGGGAGGGAAAAGTTGGGACTTGGGGGTAAATTATTTTCCCTTCTAGTGCTTTAGAAAGGTTACAATTGGAAGCATGATGAACAATTTTTTCAGATGTGACAACTAGGATTGGATGTTATCTGATGGGTTGGTGAAGTTGTCAGGATATATTTGGCTGTTCATATGCCGCTAGCCAGCTACTTGTATGACTTGTTGTTTTTCTCATGAATTGCTCTTCACTTCCAGCATATCCACATGAAAAATATCTGAAGATTGCTTTGGGTCTGTGCGATTTCTAGAGCTTGGGTTCATTGCATAAAAGAGCTGGGGAGGAAGAGATTGGTGCATGCATCCAATTTCTTCTGATATTGTTATAGTATTTTAGTGCAACCAAGGTATAGCTCTAGGTTATTTGACCATTTCCAGTGGAGGAGCATTTTCCAGGTATGGGACTTTTCATAAAACCATAGAAACAAAGACCATAAAGGTATCATTTTTCATTTCCCTTAACCACGTATGCCTATAATTTCATGAGCTTGTTATGTTATTGTTGGAGTGCATGTGGTTCAGAATAGTTTGGTGCAGACAGACATTAATAGTGTACACATTTGCCTTGGATAGTATAGATTGGTTTATGATTATTCTAGTCATGGACCTTATCCATGATTATCTGATATAAATTATGTATATATATATATGATAGGATAATGTTACCTACCCTTGGGTAGGACAAGGTAGTTTTGACTTTCAAACACTGCTATTGTGACAACTAGGTCGAGCTTGTAGTGTTGCATGGTTTATGTGGGTAGTGTAGCACAGTAGAAGAGTGTTGGGTGGGCAACAGTCATGCATCTGGCATATATATATATATATAAATGCTTATATATATATGGTTTCATAGATGAATGTTAATGTTCTTATACTTTGACAATGAGGAAGTGACAATGAGGAAGTAGACATCGAGAATCAGTATACTAAAAGAAATAACAACTCTTTTGTAGTTCTGACATTGACACAATGCTATGGTGACCCTCTCAAATTATTAAGCTTATTTAATTAGGATGGGGGTAGATGTTAGTGACCTTTGGATTGATTTTACTTCACATGTTTTACAACCAGCTATGCTTTTTTAATTGTGGATATTTTTTGTTTTTAGTTGGAGCTAGATATCGGTGGAAAATTGGAACCCACATCTGAAAATATGACTTATTTATGCATATATATATGTATATGCACTAACTGCACATCTCTAAGTTGGAACCCACATATGTAGCTTTAGTTGATTTAATATACATCAATTTCAAACCATATTCAGAACAGTAACTGATGACACATATATCGTCATTCTGAAAAATATGCATACTTTTTGTATGTGAAGTTGTGTCCAGCTATGTAGCAACGAATATTTTTTCCACACTATTATGATTAGCATTTTAATATTTCCAGCTAGAATTGAGTGCTATATATGTTTAGTTGTAGGAAAAAATCAATGGCACCAACCGGACGAGGAAGAGATTGCAGGGGAGGTGGAGGGTTCAAACGAGTTGTGCCATATCAATTCATGGGACGGCCACGACATCCAGTACTTTCATCTGAAACCCCTAATGATGATGGCATTATGGGTAGTTCTGACGACTCAACACAGCCTCCAAGTCCAATTAGGCCACCTCAAACTACAATTACAAATCCAATATTGAGTGGGCGTAAGAGTGGAGGCAACAAAGAAAATCTAAATGGTATGTAGCCTAAATATTGTTAGCCCCTACTGTGACGCTACCTCAGATGGGGAATATGATATGTTGTACAAAGCATAATATTTCTTGTTCAAGAATAAGGCTTGCAGTTGTGTTTACATGTTCCTAATTATGGGTGCATGAATGTGCATCTAGAACCTACTGTAGAAGATGTGGCATCACCTGCAACAGAAACCGCCAAACCACCAAGACGCGGTTGGGGGCCAGCGAAATGTATTGAGTTTGATATGCTTCGGAAGCACGGGGAAAATACCTTTGAAAATTAACGATGGGCAAACCGCACCTTGCTTTAAAAATGCAACGATGTTTACAACACGGGTCACATGGATCTTGAAGCATCATGGGGACATGAGTTACCCACGATGGACTGATGTACCCATGGTTGAGAAGGAAGAGCTAATGGACTGTGTCCGGGTAAGTCAAGAATTGGACTTGCACATTAGAAAGAAATAGTTGTTGGATATTAGATTATGATGTTGAAACTAATAACTTTTAAGTTTTTGGCCGACTCATATTGGACTGGGATTTGGACAATCATCGCAAGGTGGTGTGGAAATAGTTACGAAAGTGATTCAATGCTTTCCATCATGAGCTTCACAAGAAATATTTGTCATATGATAGCCATGAAGAAGCCTTGGCTAGTGCATCTGATATGGTTGGGCAGCATGTTGGGGCAAAGTTGTGTGGTAGATGGGGGAGCGAGGCATTTAAGATACGCCTAGCATTTACAACATTAAGTACTGATTGGACAGGCCAGAAAAGTATTCTGGATGTGTATCGAGTGCACGCAAGATTCGATTGAGACACCTCACATTGTGCTATAATTTTAGTTGCGAAGGGAAATCCTGTAACACTTAGCAGTGAACAGTCTGTTATTATTTAGTAATGCAAAACCAAAGTTGTCCGTAGAATAGATTAAGTCAATATCAAAGAACTTGGCTAAATTCACCTACAGAAATATGACTTCAACCTCTACTAGATGTGCTTATATGTGAAATTGGGAAGCTGCTACACAACCTGTCTATGTGGCACTGTCATACATTCTCAGGGGGTGAAATAGGCTGTTTATTACAAGCATGGTTTCTCAATCTGTTTTGGCTGAGGCGAAACTGCTGAGAGACAAGTAGAGCTTGTAGACTCTAGAAATCATAACTTAAAGGTATTAAAACCAATCAGATAGCATAGTTTAGACTTCAAATATGTTTAATATGCTTGTTGTTCCAATATCTAACAGCCCTTTCTTTAAGTTATAACAACACCGGTGTTTAATTTCAAGTTCACGACATTGCTGGTGTATTTAGAGAATGTCAAAGCAAGACAGAGAGAACTGTAACAAGCTGAAAATCAATCACACCGCTGGGAGGAAGTCATTTGTTCGAATATTAGAGAAAAAGGTATGCACGTAGTTACTTACTCTAATCCAATTCCCAATCCACTTGTTAGACATGCAAGACATACCAAAAATAGTAATATTTTGATAACCCATACACAATCCAGTTCAATCAATATATGCTGAATTAATTTAACATACACACATTGAAGTAACTGAAAAATGCTTGGTTTCTGATTAGGCATCGCACGAACATCATACATTGCATTATTGCACATTTCGTCAATTCTACAATGATTATTTACTACATGTTTGACAGTGTTCGACCACCCCCAACCTGGTAGAGTTTTACAAGGAAATCCGTTGGTCTAAAAAGAACGATGCATTTGTGATAGAGACGACGGACGAGCTTTATGTGAGAATTGTATTTAAAACAGCCCAATTATAGTTTAGTAAATAGTTTTTGTTTACTATTATTCTGTTTGTAAAAGTAGACTAATCGGATGGCATAATCTGTGCAGTCACAAATGGTTGGCAAAATGCTTGATATGGAACCTGAGCAACATAGTGAAGAGGTAGCAGCTTCTGTATTTAGGGATGTCTTAGGATATAGACAAGGTTATGCTAGGGGGCTAGGTGGGATGATAATACTGGACTCTATGAAAAAAATAGATCGTGAATGGGAGAAACTTCATGCTGAAGAAGTGGAAAGACACAAAAAAGAGGTCGAGTATTACAAGAGTGAGTTCGAGGAATTGAAGGCAAGCGTTAGAGTTCTTCTAGAGAGGCAGATTGAGTATAACAAGACATTGGGTAGTTTAGTAAACACAATTCAGTCACAAGGAGAGTCTCATAGAGAGACTCATGGTGACTAAAAGAGACTGATGTGAATTCATGCTTTTTTGTGGTGTTTTTTGAAGTAAATGGTGGCAGGTAATTTTTGGTTATGTAATTAATAGTTTTGGGTGGTGAACAAGAGTTCTAAGGCAGTGCTTGGTAAGTAGATAGGAAATATATATTAATATTTTGTGATCAACATATTGTGGAGGACTTGTAAGTAACTGGGGCACTATGATGGGAACTTGGGATGAGTTGTAATTCTCCACATGGACTGGTCGCACTATACCCTTTAGGTATGAAATCAAAACTTTCCAGGCTATTGGGCCTAATTCCCTCTTTATTAATACTAGTAAGGCATTGCATACTAACACATATATTCTCTATATCTGACAGGCAATGGTGATGCAAGGTTACTTACTGTATTTCAACCTACTTGAGAGAATGGTGATGCTTTTCCTAAAAAAATGGCTGCAACTTGCACTTCTCTTTAATTAGCACAAGGTTCCTCTTATCAAACTTTGTCTCCTTTTTGGGTTTTCAGTATGGCTGCATGTTTTTGAATAGTCACTTTAACTTGACAATTCCACAAAGTTATTTTAAACCTTCACTTACATATTTGATAATTTTTGGTATATATAAGACATTTTAAGTAGCTGCGAAGTAATATAGTAATATAACTTATGTGTATGTTACTGGACATGGAATGGGGATGGGGGTACCGGAGGAGATTGGCAGAATAGTAGGACTTGCTTTAACCTTAAATTCTTCATAGTGAAAGGGGTCAAATTCACCATATTTTATTTAAATTCACTTTCTTTGGGTCTTAAGTGGGTTACAATTTTCTATATAATTGGTACTTGCAGTAATAATAGTTTAGATTTATTAACCCTTCCTTCCATGCATGTTTAGGTATATGTATAATTGATTGCATGCCCTTTTTTTAACCCCCATTGACACTAGTGATTGGGGAATTGCACTAACTCGGCAAACTCAACAGTAATGGGTGTGTGTTTTTACAGCAAGATACTATATAACGATTGCTGCCTTGGTTGATGCAATGGTGGGCTATTAAACATGTGTTAGGGTATTTTGTGGCAAGAGACTCCTTGAGGTGTTGATCCTGGATGCATGTTAGAGAGGGCTTTGTTACTTTGTGACAAGCATTAGCTATGTTGGGGTACAACTCATCATGAACAAGGAATGGTGGATGACAAATTGTGAAGTAAATGATTGCCTAGAGAATGAAAGTCTCATTGCCTGTCTCACTCTGCCCTGCCAGCCATTAATATTGATGCCTATAAGTTTTATGTTAAGTTGGATTCAGTGGTTTATGCTTGACTTCTTTGTATTTTGGAAGTTTCTAATTTCCTAGAATTAAGTTTGTTAATGCTGTTTGATCTGGACATCATGTAATAGTTACAAATCCTTTATTAGTTTTGTCTTAAACTGATCAATGATTTTTAACAAATGTATGGGGATGGATTAGAAATATCAAATGTTGTTGATTTGATTCAATACATTCCTTCTTACTTAAAAGTCTGTTATAGAAATGCATATATGCAAGTTTGTGATACATATGGTTTTGCATTAAGGCAAGGACTGCACATTTTCGTGTTACCTATTGTTTGTAAACAATTAGAAAAGATTTCCAAAGCAGGTACTAATGCATTGTAGTAATTCATATATGACGGGTACGCACTGTGTCGATTCCAATATTTGCAGCGATTTTAGAGACTCGCTGGGAAGCCAATACCATATAATGTGACGCCAACTCCTCCCAATGGTTCAGATATTTGCAACGATTTTACAGAATCGCTGTCTATGTGTGATGCATTTACAAAACAAATTTGCAGCGAAATAAGACGCTAATGCAAATGTCTACATGGTTTTTGCAGCAGCAACTGGTCCAGAATGATCGACGGAAGTCTCACGCAACAATGATAAATTCGCTTCAAAAGAGGATCTTTTGCAACGAATTATTAAAGTGCTACAAATGATGGAGAAGTTGATTTCTTCGATAATAAGTTTATGCGGTGAACACATTTGACGGAATAGAGTAACATTACCAGCGAGATTTCTAAATCGGCGATATCATTAGCTGCGATTCAATGGTCTATTACGGCGTATAAAAATTGTCGGTAATAACTATTTCCAACATTTTATGTGCAAATTTGAAATCTTTTTCCTGGGGTATAAAATGGCCTATTCCAGCGAAGATGAATTCGCCGCAAATAGTATTAGTAGTGGCGATTAGTGGAAGAATGATGCAATCACTTTGTTCCATCCGTTTTTTGGCAACCACTCTGCAGCGAAGCATAAATCGCAAGTAAAGGCAAGTTTGTGACGATTTATCTAGTTGTTATGGTGAATATGAAACGTCGGTAAAGGCCATATTTCTTGTAGTGGGGTGAAGGTAATTTCGAAACAGTCGAATACTGGCATTTACTTGCGAAAAGGACCAATTAATATGATAAATGCGGATCATAAATGGACTACGTGATCAATGGAGGACTAGAGAGTATCCAAACAAGCCCTTAAGCTCCTTCCATGTTGGACTTTAGGATAAGATGGGAGTACTTTTACCTCACAAAGTTTGGATTTGGAATATATAAGTAAGATTGGAAAGTGAGACAGAGTGGTGTGAGTGTTTAAAATTTGAATTGACTACAATTATAGCATGCTTTTAATTGGCCCATGTAGGCAGTGTGCTCTCAATCAGCTTGAATGACCATGACCTTACCAATATTTTTTTCATCGGATTAAGTAAAATAGAAAAACTTTATTTGTAAGTCGATACGAAGATATACTTTTGGTATCATTTACTTCTTAGAATCTTATTTGTAAAAAAGAAAATTAATTTTAGAGTTCATTTTAATTCAGTTCCTGTCATATCAAGAAATTACCACATGATTGTTTTCATACAATTTATATATATATATTTATACAATCAAGTGGCCAGAGATGTAGGGGTAAATTAATTAGGAGTAGTAACATATAACACGACTCATGAATCCATCACGAACATAACAGGAAACAATGACACGAACATGAATCAATAACACAAATAAATTATATTTTTAATGTTTTAAATGTTTAGTTTAATAAATTTTTTTTCTTGGAATGTAGTGCATGTTCGGAATTGCTGTGGAAAATATAACTCTAGGGTTTATACCTTATAACCTAATAATAAGTTGTATTATTTAAAATTTATTTACTCTAACCTAATAATAAGCTTTATTTTTTAAAATTTATTTACTCTTTGGTAACCATATGTTTAAAGCACTTTCAATCATGTGATATTTGTTTGGAAACAAATTAAAAAAATGCTTTCTGAGATAGAAATGATATTTTTTGAATTTTTAAAAATTATGACCATATCCTTGAAAGTTTGAAAGTTGTAATTATTTAAAAGTTGCATGGGTATTTTCGTCCATTGACAGTCTTTTTAAAATTTGAATTACGTTCCGCATTATTCAGAAAAACAGGTTTGAGGAAAAACATCAAGCATACTTTTTAGCTTATTTGAGATTAAAAGTGTTTGGATATGTAACACTCAAACAACCTAATTGTTTTATTAAAGAGCTTTCAAGACTATTTAAACACATTTTAAGAATCCTTACACAACCCCAAACATGCCCGCAATATTAATTTTAATATTTAAGAACTTTATATCTCAAACTATTGAGATTTGTTGTTAGTATATAATTTTATTTTATGAAAGTATTAATTTTCTTATATATTATTGGTTTGGACATTGATATAAAATATTTTATTATAAATCCAATAGTAATTGTGGATCATGTTATATAGTTATCATTGATTATAAATGAAATTATATTAATTGAGTTAAAAATAAATATATGAATCATCTCAATCTCTTTATATGAAACGGATTGAAACGGGGTAAAAGAGTTGAAACGGGTTAAGTACTGGGTCATATCCATAATTATAAAATGGGTTAAACTGGTCATGTCATGTCACCCTTGTTTATATGGATCATGTTAGGATTTTAAGTTCTGACCCTTTTAATTAAATAAATTGTGTTTGGATTGATACATATAATCTAATACTCATGATTTGACACAAATAGAAAATGTGTAAAATTGGTGATTTGTTTAATACATCTCAAGAATTAAACATGTAAGTAAACTTATTACTCAGACTACTCTAATAATTAGCCAAATAAAAATTTCAATATTTTGGCAAGCTAATGTCATGCGCAGTGATTTAACGCTTGGAAAAAATTGTCACCTTCTCAATCTTGACCTGAAAATCTTATCAGGAATAGTGGTATACAGCTGTTTCCAAAATGGACCATACAACCAACATGGTCTATCTTTGGGTGAAGGTAATTTCAGAACAGTCAAATACTAGTATTTAATTGCGAAAAGGACCAATTAATATGACAAATGCTGATCATAAATGGACTATGTGATCAATGGAGACAATATTGGTGAGGACTTGGGAGTATCCAAACAAGCCCTTAAGCTCCTTCCATGTTGGACTTTAGGATAAGATGGCAGTAATTTTAGCTCACGAGTTTGGATTTGGAATATATAAGTAAGATTGGAAAGTGAGACTGAGTGGTGTGAGTGTTTAAAATTTGAATTGACTACAATTATAGCATGATTTTAATTGGCCCACTTAGGCAGTGTGCTCTCAATTGGCTTGAATGCCCATGACCTTACAAAGATTTTTTTCATCGGCTTAAGTAAAATAGAAAACTTTATAATTCGTAAGTCGATACGAAGATACACTCTTGGCATCATTTACTTCGTTGAATGTGATTTGTTTAATTTTTAACTCAGTTCGTGTCATATCAACCAAGTAAAGAATGTATCCTTCTAACTCGTCCGCACGACCAGTTTAGTTTACGAGTAGAGAAACTATATTAGTTAGTTTTATGAAAGCCTAGTACATGAGTAGTAGCCTTATAAAAAGAAAATATATCAAAACAATCATGTGAGGAGAGATGGGGTTAATTTACGGGTGTCTATATATATATGATGCAGCCTGTCTATATTGTTGTTGCAATGTCATATTAATTTTAGTATTTAACTATTTAATATCTCAAACTGTTGATTTTTTTTTTTTTTTTTACATATGTAATTTTATTTTATGAAAATATTAATCTCTCTTTATATATTATTGATTTAGATATTGATAATAAGATATTTTATCATATTCAATTCTAATAATTGTAAATGATCAATTTATATATGTGTATACAGCTGTTTCCGAAATAGACTATATAACAGACATGGTTGTCTTTGGGTCAAGGTCATTTTCAAATAGTGGAATGAAGTTATATATTTCCGAAAAGGACAAATATGACAAATGTGGCTCATAAATGGACCACGTGATTAATGGAGACAATATTGATGAAGACTTGGAGTTGGAGCAAGATGGTTCCCTAAGGCATGATCTCTCACCATCCTCTTCATTGCACTCTTAATTTCGGTTGGCTCCATCGGAAACCATATCAACAAACATGCCGACTAGTTAGTGTCCTTATTTTGTTGTTACCATTTTATAATTAATTTACTTTCTTAGTTATAACTCGAATAAGAATAATTATAATTTGGAGGCTGTTGAAGGAGTACTACGTACTAAAACCTCTCTTGCCGCATTGGAAAGAATACTATAAAATCAACTAAAATCAAAGGAAAATGCTTTGTGACCCGACAAATCATGCCGACACCCCTTTATTTTTTTATAACTTAATGATTAAGTAAGCATATTTTAATGATATTGTGAATTTAAAAAAAAAAATTCAAAATCATTAAAAAAATAAATGAAAAAAAGGTCCAGAAAAACGTCTTGTAATTTTGTCGCACCGCATACCAAACGATAGTTATCTAAAATCAATGTAAAATTAAATTCATATGAGTTACTGTGATTCTTTACATTTAACAAGCACTATTCATCTATGTAAATATTTTTTTATTATTTCTTTCTTTTACCTAATATTTCTTTATATTTCTCACATTTACACTTTTATTTTTAAAAAAATAAAAAAGCTATAATATTATTTATTTTATTTTAATAAAAAGAAAAATTGTCACGTTAAAAATAGTCCTCTTTAATCTCAACCTAAAAGTCTTATCCGGTAGTGGTATACAGTTGTTTCATAAATGAACCATATAACTAACATGGTCTATATTTGAGCGAAGGCCATTTCGGAATAGTTGAATATTGACAAATGCGTATCATAAATATCATAAATGCGAAAGTCTCATCCGGAAGAGTGGTACTGTATAGCTGTTGCAAAGAAGACCAATTAATATGACAAATGCGTATCATAAATGGACCATTAATATGACAAATTCGGATCATAAATTGACCACGTGATCAATGGAGACCGTATATATTAGGCCTAGTTTATTTTTAAAAAATATCTCATCTCAATTTTATTATTATATTTTTTTAAATTTTAGTATAAAATAAAATAAACAATTTAACTTTTTTAAATTCATTTCATCTTATCTCATCTAATCATTACAACTTTTTTAAATTTCAATATAAAATAAAATAAACAATTCAACTTTTTCAAATTTTAAAATAAAAATAATATTAAAAAATATATTCTAACAATAATTCATTTAACTTTTTAATTTTAATCTCAACTCATCTCATCTCATCTCATATCTGAAAGCAAACGAGGCCAAAGACTCTGTTCAAGCAAGATCGAGGCAACTCAATATAAATTGAAAGTAAGATAAACTTAATTTATTATTAATTATAATATAATACAATATAAATTATTGTATTAAATATTTTTTCAAAAGTTTAATAAAAGGAGGCTTCATTTAAATTCTTAAATAAAAATTCTTGAATTTATATTTAATATAACAACTTAAAATGAGGCCTTATCGTAAATTTTGTATCTCAATTTAATAAGATCTTAAAAAGATTATTTAAATATATAAATTATTCATTTTATTAGATATTAGATTTAGTATCATGGAACCTTGCACAAATTGAAAATATAAAAATTATTTAAATTTTTATTTAATGAAATATTTTTATATTCTTTTCTTAAAAGAAATTAAAATAAAAGACATCTCACATTTTTAATTTTTGGGACCTTATCCTTAAGAGCATCTTTATTGATTTGGTCAAATTTATCTTCAAAATTTAGTCAATATTACATTTTTTTTACATTATCTATTCTATTTAAATTCAATCTCCACATTAGATTATCCATTCACTCTATATATAATAATAAAATATTATTAATTTAATAATTTTTTTATTTAATTTATTTTTATCACATTTTGTAACTCTACCAATTAAATGTTAATAATAATTATATTCTAATTAAATTAATATTAAAAAAAAATCATATTTTCAAAAGTTATTTAATACTAATAACAAAAAATATTTGATTAAACTCATCTAAATTTCTTAATTACAAAACAAATCATATTTTTGCTTTGAGTGAAAAACTAATATTTTAATGTTTGTTTAGAGTGAGAAATTAATATTTTAATATTTGATAAATCAATTAGTTTTTTATCTTTTGCCAATTACTATAATAAAAGTTTATATTATTTTATATTTATCTAATTTAATATAAAATATTTTTTACATTAATTATATAAATTTTAACCAACCTCCCCATTCGACCAAGCCGACCAAGCCAATGAAAATGGTTTAAGCCGGCCCTGCTGCAGGATAGTTCACAAGGCATCTCTCTCCGATATTCATTGCAAATATGAAACGTTAGAAAATTAGTCATCCTAATTTAATTCGTTCCACTCATATTTTATGAATAAACAAAAACTTAAAAAGAAAATATTTATTATATATTTGTTTACACTTTAAATCTTAAATATGACGTGGGAGACATGTCTAACATCTGACAGGCCTAGCTGAGTCTACGTCTAAGTCAATGTTCCCATTAATTATGTCGGGGCAGAACAAGGCTGAAGCATTTTTAAATGAAAAATACTATTATGCCCATCAATTATTGCCCCCTACTTAACCGCTCGTGTAAAAAAGTTTTTGTTTTTATTTTTATTTTTATTTATTAATTAAGAAAATGATTTTAAGTATATTGATATATATATTTTTTAAATATTTAAATATATTAAAAAATATAAATAAAAAAATAAAATAAAATAAAAAAATATGATCTATTTAGACATTAAAATATTCTATCTCATATCTTTTTATTTTTTTTATTATTATAATACTTTTAAATATTTTATACAAAATATGATAAATAATTTATCTTTTTTAAATTTTAAAATAATAATAATTTTAAAAAATAATATTTTATTCAATTTTCATCTTTCATCTAAAACCATCTCATCTCACTATCTAAACCGCACTTGTAAATAATAATGAGTTGAGATAGTAGTGTGAGTTTTGTAAATCTATTTAAAATAACTTTAAATGTATTTAAATGTTAAAATGAGTTTAGATGTATTTATGAAAAATTGAAAAAAGTTATAGATCTCGCATATAAAGAGATATTGAGTTGAAAAATATTGTGAATCTCACATATTAAAAATTTTTGAGTTAAAATGAATATAATAATTTAAACATTAAATATTTAAATATTAAATTCATTTTAAAATTTCAGCTCAATCCAAAATTCAAACGGTATCTAAACTGAAAAGAAACAATAAGTGCGCATCCGACTAACGGGGAATAATTGGCCAATGTACGCAGTACCGTGCCCACAGCTTGAATTCCCGTTTTCTATCGGGATAAGTAGAGAAGAAATTTTTTATTTATAAGTCCCAAACAAGATACACTCTTGATATTTATTTATTTAGTACAATTTATTTGTAAAAGAATTTAATTTTAAACTTTCCATTTAATTCAATTCCTGTTATCTATTATATGTTATGTTATATTACAAAATATTATCTGCTACATGTTATGTTATATTACGAAAGAATTCTATCTCAAGTAAGTCTTATCTTTCAAGTTACGTGCAAATCATATTATGTTACGTTAGGATTTTTGTCCTTTTGTATTTCAGTTACGTTTAGTCTCGAATATAGTTTGTACATTTCGAGAATAATCATGTCAAATTATTCGAATCAATCATGACCTTAAGTGTTAGGATGAGATAATATACTAGTGACACTCCTTTGCTTACGCTTGAGTGTCTAAATAGGTGTAAAATTTTCTTAATTGATGAAATACAGTCAACAGGTAGCAGGTCATGTCACCGTTTAATTAAATAAATCGTGTTTGGATTCATATATATAATCTAATACTCATGACTTGACACGACTCAACACAAACCACGAATAAAAATTCATGTAAAATTGGTGGTTTGTTTAATACATCTAAATAATTAAACATGTAAGTAAACTTATTACTCGGACTACTCTAATAATTAGCCAAATAAACGTTTTAATATTGTGGCAGGCTAATGCCATGCGTAGTGATGTAGCATTTGGAAAAAATTGTCACCTCTCTAATTTGGAGCTGAAAATCTTATTCGAAATAGTGGTATACAACTGTTTTTTAAATGGACCATACAACTAACATGGTCTATTTTGGGTGAAGGTAATTTCGGAACAGTCAAATATGGCATTTAATTGTGGAAAGGACCAATTAATATGACAAATGCGGATCATAAATGGACCACGTGATCAATCGAGACAATGTTGATGAGGACTTGGGAGTTTCCAAACAAGCTCGCTATGTTGAACTTTAGGATAAGATGGGAGTATAGGTTTGGAAGTTTCATTTCACATAAAATTTTCATCTCACCTCATTTCATCATTACACTTTTTTCAAATTCTCATACAAAATATAATAAACAATTCAACCTTTTCAAATTTCAATACAACTTTTTCAAATCCCCATTCAACTTTTTCAAATCTCAAAACTAAAAAATAATATTTTAAACTTTAAAATAAAACACAAAATTCTCATCTCACCTCCAAACCTATACAAAAGGATAAGATGAGAGTACTTTTAGCTCACAAGTTTGGATTTGGAATAGGGAGCGCCTAGAGCCGGATTGGGTGAAAAATAGAATTTTACACCATCCAATCATAGTTTGACAAGCATAAATTTTAAGATATGTAAAATAAACTTGGTTGTAGGGAAAAAACCTTCTCACTCTCCCAGTTCCCGTGTTTCTCCTCTCCCCTCTGTATCCTCTTTCAACCCCTTCTCACCCTTTCACCTCTCTCTCGCTCTCTCTCTCTCTGTCTCTCTCCCCTCAAGGTCTGATTTTTGACCCTGATTCTCGGCCCCCTTCCCCTCTCTCTCACCTCAACAAACACGTTCACGTTCTCTTCCTCCCACCTTCCATTCGCTTCCCTCAACCTCATCACCCAAAATACAAAATATACTAAACACAATTGAATTGAATGCACTTTGGTTCCATAGTTACTAACTTCTTGCTATTCAACTCAAAAAACAACTGATACATACCGCTTAAAACATTGATTGAAGATATGCGAACTCAAACAATTAATTGAATCAAACGCACTTTGGTTTCATAAATGCAAGTTTCTTATTTTTTATTTTGAAGAAAATTAAAGATTGAAGATACCCATAAGTTTTGGTACCTAAAATGATCTTTTTGCGCTGATATTTGAGGAATTGAAGCCAACGTTCACGTTCAAGATTTTAGAAGGAAGAAATTATCAACCACTTTGGTTTGTTCACGTTCCTCAACAAACATGTTCATGTTCTAGAGTTTGGGTTTGGAAAGAAAGAACCCAGATTTTTACTGTTTTCTAATGCTTGGATTTGATGAACAGCAGATGAATGTTAATGTAATTAAAAAAAGAAAAAGAAAACCTAAGATATTTAACTCTGCAATTAAACAATCAAAGTTTTAATGTTGAAAGACGAAATGGGAAGGAGAGAGACCGACAGGTTGTGCTTGAGGATAGAGAGAGAGAGAGGCCGACGGGCTGGCTTGAGAAGAGAGTGAGGCTAGCTTTGGCCTATGAAGTTGAGGAGAGAGAAAGCTTGGAGATGGAGGAGAGAGGTTGAGCAACATGTTTCAGACATTTTTTTCTATTTAATCCGCTATAGGTGCTTTGAAGATTCGGCTGGAGATGAGAGAGAGAGAGAGAGTGGAAGGAAAAGGTAACTTTTGAGGAAAAAAAAAAGAACTGAATGTAGAGAGGATTGCGGGGGTATGAAATAGAACCTAGGGTAATAATCTACAGTCGTATCCATGGTAAAAAAAAAATGAAAAGCTTACGTGTTCTTTTTTTATTAGATGGTGTAAACTTCTAATTTACACCCTAATCGATTTGAAGCTTTTCTCTTTAGAATATATAAGTAAATTGGAAAGTGAAGCAGAGTGGTGTGAGTCCAATCTTCAAAATGTCAAGCTTGACTGATCAAATGAGTCTAATCTTTAAAATTTGATAATTTTAACTTTAAAATCTTAATATTGAATTCACCATATGCTCAAATGTCAAGCTTTTAGTTACAGTACATTTCCTATCATTTTCAAATTTGAAGACTCACTATTCATACTCTATAACCATTATTTTATTTACTTAAATTATTGTTTTCCAATTTTGAGCCACAATATATTTAAATTGAGAAATAATAACGTAAGTATCAAATTAAATTATGAATTAACATATAGTTAGTGTAATTATAAAATATAAAAAAAAATAAATTAAAAATATTACTATTAAAAAAATAATATTATATTATTATTTTGATGAATCTAATAGCTAATCCAATGTGGGGTTATGGATAGGAAGCTTTTGGATTTATGAAAAATATGTACTTTTCATCAAATTTTAAAGATAAAAATAATGAATCCAATGCAAATGCTATGAGTGTTTAAAATTTGAATTGAATACAATTATAGCATGATTTTAATTGGCCCACGTAGGCAGTGTGTTCTCAATCAGCTAGAATGCCCATGACCTTACGAAGATTTTTTTTCATACGCTCAAGTAAATTAAATAGAAAACTTTATTAATTTGTAAGTCGATACGAAGATACACTTTTTTTTTTTTTTTTTTTTTTTTTAGGACGGAAGATACACTCTTGGTATCATTTACTTCGTTGAATCTTATTTGCAAAAGAAATTAATTTTTAACTCAGTTCGTGTCATATCAACCAAGTAAAGAATGTATCCTTCTAACTCGTCCGCATGACCAGTTTAGTTCACCAGTAGAGAAACTATATTATTTAGTTTATATTTAAATAAATTATATATAAATATATATAAATTATAAATAATCTAAAAATTAAAAAATAAATTTATAATTTGAAAAAATGAAAAAAAGACAAAAAAATAAAGGTTTAAAATATCAACCAGTACGAAATCGAAATATAGGTCGATCGGTATAGACCGATAGGGCCTATACCGATTCACAAGTCACACAGCTGACGAACGAGGCCTCGCAGAGTCTACGTCTCAAGTCAACGTTCCCTTTAATTATGTGGGGGAGGAAGAAGGTGCTGCATCTTTATATAATATCTATCCTTTAGGCTTTTTCGATTCAAAAATATTCAAGTGCAACTCCGATCGACGGAGATCAATATTTGAGCAAATATTTTAGCAAGTTCGGTCCATTTTCTTCCTCGTTTCTCCAGGTACGTACGTACGTCTGTCTATATATACTTGTGTAATTAAGTTGTTATTACAAATATTACACGTACAGCATTTTAATGAAAGAAAATATTTAGTGTCTCTAGGTTTACGCGCCCAAATTAAGTTTTGGAATATTGGTTCAATATCTACAATTAAATTAGTGTCTCTAGGTGTCTATTTATGAACCATCTATATATCCTACGGTGGATGCATTCTGTGAAATTTATCTCTTCTACTCTTGCACAAATAGTTCAAATTTATTTTTATATTTTAGAATTTTTTAATTATTTGGTGTAAATTAAAAAAAAAAAAAGTTCTTTTACTTCCTGTTTGATGTTTCAAATTAATGGAAGGAGCAATAATAAAGAAAATATTAATGTTATTGGATCATTGAAAACTTATCGCTCCTATGAACTTTTTTATTTATTAAAAAAAAAATATAAATACAAAAAGGTAGAGAAACCTTTAATTTTAGTCCTCATCTTTTGTGCTTTCGAACTCCTTTTATTTTAACCAGTATCCCTCACCTTATATTTTCCCTTTTTGGGTTTTTTTAAATTTCTAATGTTTTTTTTTCAAGTTGTTATTAAACGTTTATTTTTTTAAATTATCTAGTTTTTTAATTAATTTAGAATCCTTCTTAAATTTTTAGGACCAAAATCACTATATTTCTTTTCTATCAAACTAATTAACGGGAATGTTAATAGATTTAAAAAAAAAAAGTTTTAAAGGATTCATAACGTAATGTGATACTAATTAATTTATACTTGCGGGTAACATTCGGGCATAATTTGTGGACGGAAGATATGCTTAAAAATTTAATAAAATAATAATAATTAAATAAATGGGATCAAAAGGCTCCCCAAGGCCAAGGGAGCAAATCCAAGCCATCCCTCAGTAACGAGAAGATGAAGGATGGTGTTACAACCACTGACAAAGTTTACTAAGACTTTGTACACATTGTTATAAGTAGTCGTTTATTTTTCTTTTTTTTTAAACATTTTTATGTGTTTAAATACAAATACTAAAAAAAAAATTGATTGATACAAATAATAGATACACTTTCTGGATAGTAAAGAATAGGAAAGAGGATAGTAAGTTTATCGCTTCGGCTATGACGGACACGGTCTCCCAAAAAGGATAAGGAAAGGCTTTTCTCTCCCAGTAGCTACGTTTTGATCTCTCTGTGCCCATTGCCTCTCCCAGAAAGCCTTGTCCTTCACTGAGGAGAGGGGGCTTGATACTTTGGCTCCACCCACCTCCCCTCCTCGCTGGTTATAGTCTTTATTTTTTATTTATATATGTTTATTTTTATTTTTATTTTTATTTTTTTTATTTTTTTTTCTAGTTTTTCGTTAGCATTGTTTGTCTTTGTCGATCTATTACTTTCCAACGATCTAGGATGGACACGCGCCCATTCTCTAGCTTCTCCAAGTGTCGATCGTCAAACTGGTGAAAGATATCCACCCATCCGTGCAACGCGTTTGCCTCACATGCTGCTTATGCTATGCGTGATCCTCACGGGCCGTCGCGCCTCGAAGAGCATTCTGCTGCCACGTGTGGCAGTTTCTAAATCTACAACTTCGGATCTTCCAAATCCGACTATTTACTTCACTCCAGTAGTAAGAACGAGAGCGGTGAATGTAACACGTCTCCTCCAAAAATGAGAGGGCTGAGTAGCTTTTTGACATCAAGCGGTAAGAACGAGACAGACCATGTGGTCCATTTCTGATGCGCAGTTGTCATATTGGTCCTTTTCATCATTTTCCTCCAAAGATGAAAGGGGGATCCATACCTCTTGGTATAAAGTTTTGGCTTATACGCTAAATTAATTTTTAAAATTTACTAAATTGAAGTTTCTTTTGGTTGAAAATCACCAATATAGATAAAGCCGAAAATTATCGTAATTATTTAAATGTGTTAAACATTAAACAACTTTTCATTAGTAAGACTTCTTTTACAAAGCTTTATAATTAAAAATTATATTAATTTTGTTCTCAATCCCAATCCCAACATTGCATCTACCCCCTGGCCACGTGAGTAGCTCTCCTTCGTTTCCCCCAATTTTTATTTTTATTTTTCTTTTCAGGATTAATCCATTTTATCTCATTTTATTATTATAATTATTATAAATTTTTATATAAAATAATTCATTTTTTTTCAAATCTCAATTCAATTTTTTTTAAAATTTTAAAATAATAATAATATTAAAAAATAATATTATAATAATATTTTATTCAACTTTTATCTAAAATTATTTCACCTCATGCCACTATCGTAACAAATCCCTTAGCTCAGGATATAGACGAGACGATGACAGGGAGATGACATGCATTTTTTATAACAATTTATATAGGTGGCCTCGAAACACATATAGATAAATATTTTAAGATTAATTGAAAAATCAATACCTGATTTTGCACTTTTTGCAATTCAAGGCATCTGTTTCTTAATTTTTGTAAATTTAATACATAAATTTCTATAAATTTTCAAATAGGTATGGATGCCATGTGTCAATCTTACTAGTAAAGTTCTAATTGTAAAATAAATGGAAGTATTGAATCGTAAGTTTTCTGCAATTCATATACTAATCTTTTAAAAAAATGAAATCAAAATCGCGAATGGCAAAAATGTAAAAACTTATGTAATAATTTTACAATTAAACGTAAATTATAATATTTTAAAGCCCAATTCTTCTTTTATCTTTTAATTTTGTTTTTAATTTTTGTTTGGATTATTCTTTTTATTTTGTATGTAAATAAATAAATTGTAATCACAATACAATATGGTTAGATATTGTAAATACTGAAAACTCTGTGCATATTACAATTATTAGAAGAAATATGTAAAGGATAATAGAATTAGAATTAAAAAATAATAATATTGAAGTAACAAAGAGAAAAGATAGATAAATTGATGTATAATGCATTATAAAAATTATTCGTTAGATATAAAGTAATTTTTAATTAGGTATTGTAGACAGAAATATAAAGACATAGTGAATTATTGAGCAATTTTGTGTGGTTGGTAACTCTCATCCAGTGTGTTATTTTTTAATATTTGTTTTGTTCCAGTAAAGCAAAAGAAGCAATCTGCAGTGAGCAGTACCTACGACGAATCATTGATATTGTAAAGAAAAGCTGCATACTGAAACTGTAAGGCCATTTTTAGCTTTCTTCCTTTTTGCTTTCTTTTTATGCTAAAACTGTATTATTTGAGATGGAACTCCACGGTAGAAATCTTCTGAAAAGAATTCTAAGATCATACGGTATATGGATTTTACAGTTTCAATATATATATAGTTATTTTTTATACTTACTTCATTTCTTTATAAGTACTGATAGTAACCAATATTTTAAGACCTAACTTCGCAAATAATTAATGGACCATAATCTAAATAACCGGCCTGATTCCAATAGCGAGATTAGAGTCTCCTTTTAGCAGACTAAAGTTGGCTTCTTTTTTTCTTTTTTCAAATTTTTAATTATTATTATTATTATTATTATTATTATTATTATTTGGATAAGAACCTAGCCTTTTACAAGATCTTTAATATGGTTCCGCTAAAAAACTAATAATAATATGGTTTTATTCACTCTGTTTTTTTATATATTCACAAGTGATCTTTTACTAGCTGCCTATATATACTACGATACATTTATAAAAGAGAAAGAGGAAAGCAACATTAGGATTCGGTGCAACGATCATAAATCTTGTTTAGGAAACATTGTGCCATTGGAAAGTTGGTTCTGTTGAGTGCTTTGCAAGAAGAAATGTAGGGAATAGAGTATGTACGTATCTACATATAAATATATAATAATATATGGTATCATATGATATATTAGTTAATTAATAGCATATAAAATTTTATATTTTATATGATCAATAGTGATAGATTAGATGGAAGTTATATAATTAACTTATACACTACCATATAAAATAGTATATTATATAATAAAAAAACATAATATATTATATATTAAAAAATTTATTTAAAAAATTTATATTTAAACATTTTGGTACAGTCCAGTCCAAAAAAGCCACAGCCTAGCACTGGACCAAAAACCAAAATTCTCATATACTATGGATTGAGACCGGCTATAATTATTTTTGATCCGGTTTGACCCAGACTGAACCGTTTGATCCAATGAATTTTTCCGGTCCGGATCGAAAATCTTTCATCCCTAATCTAGAATATCTTTCCATACTCTAGATTTTGTTTTGTTTTTTGTTTTTTGTTTTTTTTTGTTTTGTTTTGTTTTTTTTTTTTTAAAGTTATTGTAGTTCCGGTTTGATGTTTCAAATTAATGGAGGGATTAATAATAAAGAAAATATTAATGTTATTGGGTCATTGAAAACTTATTGCTCATATGAACTTTTTGATTTATTAAAAAAAACATAAATAAAAAAAGGTAGAGAGAATTTAAGATTTTAGTCTTCATCTTTTATGTTTTCGGACTCCTTTTATTTTAACCAGTATCCCTCAAATTTTATTTTCCCTTTTTGGGTTTTTGTAAATTCCTAATGTTTTTTTCAAGTTGTTATTATACGTTTAGTCCTAATGTTTTTTTCAAGTTGTTATTAAACGTTTAGTTTTTGTAAATTCCTAATGGTTTTTTCAAGATGTTTCAAATTAATGGAGTGAGTAATAATAAAGAAAATATTAATGTTATTGGGTCATTGAAAACTTATCCCTCGTATGAACTTTTTGATTTATTAAAAAAAATACGAACACAAAAAAGTTGAGAGAATTTAAGATTGTCTTCATTTTTATGTTTTCGGACTCCTTTTACACAAAAAAAAAAAAAAAAAATCATTTTTTAAATTTTTTTTATTTAATAATTAAGAAAATGATTGGTAATGAAATTGTATATATTTTTTAATTTTTTTAATAATTTAAGAAAATTAAAAAAAAATTAAATATACAAAAAATAATAAAGAACAGTTAAAAGGATAATCTGGTATCCAAAAGTCATGTAACGAATCTTGACCAAAAAGTCTTTTCCGAACAGTAGTATGTACAGCTGTTTTCAAAATGCACCATACGACTACATGGTCTGTCTTTCGGTGAAAGATGGGACCTGGACATTAATAGAAGTATTGAATTGTAAATTTCTTGAGATTCATATTATATTAATTTTGCAAAAACTGAAAATCAAAACGTAAAAACCTATGTACTAATTTTACAATTAACCATAAATTATATTATAAAGCCCATTAATTCTTCTTTTATCTTTATTTTGTTTTTAATTTTTTTTTGTATTATTTTTGTTATTTTGTATGTAAATAAATAAATTGCAATCACAATACAATATGGTGAGATATTGTAAATAGTGAAAACTCTGTGCATATTACAAATTTATTAGTATTTGGAAGAAATATTTAAAAGAGAATAGATATAGAATAAAAAATAATAATATTTTAAATAATAAAGAGAAAAAATAAATAAATTTATTAGTTAGATTAAATAAAGTAATTTTTAATTAGATATTGTAGATAGAAATATAAAGAATCCATCTTGAATTATTGAGCAATTTTCTGTGTTTGGTAACTCTCATCCCTAGTGTTTTTTTATTTTTGTTCCAGTAAAGCGAAAGAATCAAACCGCAGCGAGCAGTAGTACCTACAACGAATCATTGAGCAAGTCCATTATTGCATATTGAAAAGAAAAGCATACTAAAACTGTAAGGTCGCCATTTGTACCTTTCTTCCTTTTTGCTTTCTTTTTTATGCTAAAACCGTATTATTTGAGATAGCCGAAGGAACTCCACGGTAGAAATCTTCTGAAAAGAATTCTAAGATCAAACGGTATATGGATTTTACAGTTTCAATATATAGTTATTTTTTATACTTAATTCATTTCTTTATAAGTACTGATAGTAGCCAATATTTTAATTAGAGCTAGCTTCGCAAACAAGTAATGGACCATAATCTAAATAACCGGTCTGATTCCAATAGCGAGATTAGAGTCTGCTTTTAGCAGAGTAAAGTTGATTTTTTTTTTTTTTAATTTTTTTTCGTACATCTTCCTTAATGGTACAAGATAAGCTAATGACATCATCCAATCTAGTTTAGTGGAAAGCTTAATTTGTCTTAGTTGTTACATGTTAGTGACAATTTGTATGCAAATACAGGAGCAGCTAGTTGTACTATTTCTCTATAATATGAGGTCTGCTCTCTATTCGTATTAACAATTTAGTAGCTTACATTTTTCTATTAGAAACTTTTGTTAAAATTATTGAGAAATTTTATGGTTTGTATTAGGAACAGAGCCTTGTACTACTTCTTTACAATATGACCAGGAAGACACTATCCACTCGTATTGAGGAATTTGAGGGAAAGCATGCTGGGTTGACTAGAAATGCTAATGAGTGTTGTATGTATAAAGTGCATGAGCAGTTACGTAACGTAAATGAGAAGGCTTACAAGCCTGTGTTGCTTGCCATTGGTCCTTACAACGAACAAAGCAAGGTTGGTCAGGGGTTTATGGAAGAGCATAAATTGCGCTATCTACAACAAATGCTTAAAAGAACGAAAGGAAGTGTAGAAACATACATTGCCACCTTGAAAGAATTGGAAGAAAGAGCTCGTAATTGCTATGGAGAACACATTAGCCACACCCCAGAGGAGTTTGTAGAAATGATGGTACTTGATGGGTGTTTCATTATTGAGTTGTTCCACAAGTATAAAACAAGAGATTGTCATAAAGATGACCCAATCTTTCAAATGCAGTGGGTGTGTTGTAGAATAGCTCGTGATCTACTGTTATTTGAAAATCAACTTCCATTATTTGTTCTGGCTAAATTGTTCTGGATGAGTCAGAGTAACAACACTCTACTTCATAACAAATCCAGAAATTTAGGAGAACATGTTGTCGATATCGATGAGGAGGAAGATGGAATTAGTGTTGAAAGCTCTACCCCCACAGTTGATCAGATTATCCAAACACGACTTAATGATCTTGCCATCAAATTTTTCTCTGGCTTTTTACCATTTCGATGGAATATCGATGCATCAAGTTATAATTCAATCGAAAAGATCAAGCATCTACTTTGTTTGGTGCATGAAGATCTCAACACTTCACTTCTACTCATGGTATGTCGACGTTTAGAGGTCGGGTTCAGATTCAAGAACGGAGAGTTTGAGCATCTTCTTGGTCTCATACATGCAACCATTTGTATTTCATTACTTGATATAGAAATAGATCATGCTAGAGAACGTCAAGAGGCAAGAGTCAAACTCAAGAATGCAGAGATATTTAAGAGCCTTTTTGGTCTGATTCGTGAAGCTATCATTGCATTTCAGAAACCTGGATTAATCCAAGTCAATATGGCAGAGATTGAAGACTGGGAATCAATTCCACTTCCGTATCGCTTAGAGTTCCAGGAGGCTGGAGTTGAATTCAATATGGCAAAGAAATTTAAGGAAAAGGCACAGGAGTTTTACCTCTGGAAAGACATACCATTTGCCTTTGAACTTCAAGAGGCTGGAATTGAATTCGACAAGGCAAAGAAGTTTGAGAATCTACTTGATCGAAATAGGAATGAAGACCAGAAGTCAAAACCGAGGGAAACAGTAGAGAAATTTAAGTGTCTATTTTTTCTGGACAAGATTGAAACGTGGAAGTCAATACCTCATGGAAAAGAGCTTCGTAAGGCTGGAGTCGAATTCAACAAGGCAAAGAAATTCAAGCGTCTACATGATCTTACAGAGATTGAGCACATTAACACACCCAATGCTACAGAGCTTGCAGAGGCTGGAATCAAATTCAAGAAAGCAGAGAAATTTAATGAGCTTTCCATAAAGTTCAACAATGGGCTAATGGAGATTTCACCTTTGAACATAGAAGATGATACAGAGACTTACTTACGAAATCTAATTGCATATGAGCAATACTGTCATCAACCCTACAAAGTGAATTACGTCTACAACTATGTGAGCTTCATGGACGAGCTCATTCAATCTCCAAAGGATGTTGAGTTACTTCGCCAAAGAGGAATTATCTATAATAATTTGGGTGATGATAAAGTTATTTCTAGCATGGTTAACAAGCTTGGTCACCATGTCAGTTTTTTGACCAACATTTATGAAAGAACTATCATGGATGTGAACATGCATTGTAGGAGACGTAGGAATGTATGGATTGCAAAATTAAGGTGCGATTATTTCAACAGTCCTTGGGCATGGATTTCATTTCTGGCTGCTTTCTTATTGCTTGCACTTACAGTTACACAAACTGTATTTTCTATTATTCATTAGGTTTTTCGTGCAGTACTAGTGTGTTAATCTTGATGTTTGTTCTTGAAGTTAAATGTAATAAATATCGAATAATAAGATTTTACAAATAAGTGACTTATTATCTTTTGTTGAGTTATTTATATATGAATCATGTTTTATTGAATGAAATTGATTGGGACACATGCAGGCGAGTGCTCAGGCTAAAACACGAAATAGGATAAGATGGATAAGATTGTCCGTGCATCCATTTTAGCCTGCTCTGTGTTTTAACTCGTGCCCCTATCAGTGCAATTAATAGCAATACTCTTGAATAACAATGTGGAATGAAATTTCTCATTGCTTAGACAGCTGTACGACAAGGCTACGTATTATCTAGAAGTGTTATTCCTCACATCATTAGAAGACCACCATAGCGGCAAGGCTACGTATTATCATGAAATGTTATAGATGATTCTTCTTGCCTTTTGAGATGCAAAATTACTTATCAAATTTTTATACTCAATATTTGTTAATATGTTATTTTCGATAGATAAAATGGCCAATCCATTTAATCTTTGTTGCTACACGTATAGTTGAATGTATTTTATTAATTTTAGTTTTGAAAAACTTCTTTCTTCGACGATGCAACCGTCACAAGTATGGTCAATAATATTCTATAAGCAATGCATGCAATTGGAAAAGAATCTAATTTTTTAATATAATCTAATGTTTCTATTGGAGTACTATTTTTTGAATAACTCATTTCCATTAACTAATTCAAGTGGATACAAGGAGAAAAATCCTCCAATGTTACAGTATTATCATAGTTGGAAAGAGCCTCTTTTGCTAACAAGTGAGCCATAGAATTGCCATTTCTCCTAATATGAGAAACCTCCCACTTAGCAAAATTTTTAAAAAGCTGTTTTGCTTCATTCACAAACATACTAGCACTGCTGCATCCTTCTTTGTCCCTTCGTAAAGTCTCAATGACTTGTAGTGAGTCGCCTTCAAGGATTACTTGATTTAGACCAAGTTCCAGCCCAAACTGTGCTGCTGTCAATGCCCCATACGCCTCTGCTAGCAAGGGATCAGGATAGAGGTTCTTCTTTGTCCTCTTGGTCGCTGTAACTTTACCAGAACTGTCTCTAACAACCACTCCCACTCCTACTAATCCTCTAGCCTTGTAGACTGCACTATCCCAATTTATCTTGAGCCATGTTGATGGAGGAGCCTGCCACACCTCAGGCGAATTACAAATATTGCTGGCAACGCGACCCTGGATGGAAGCCTCCTCATTCAACACATCCAAAACACCTCTTGCCTCTTTGACTAACACACTCGGGTGAGCAAAAACATCTTCGAAAATGAGTCTATTTCTTCTCCACCAAATCCTCCTGGCTACCACAGCAAATTCTTGTATAATTTGGCTTTCCATGGTCTGGAAAAGAGCTTCAAGTAGTTGTTGCATAGGCATGTTAGGGAAGTGACATTTCTGCAACTTTTTGGAGCATTCACTCCACACGTCCCTGGCTGATTCACACCCCCATATTGCGTGGAATGAGTCTTCCTCCTCTCTTTTACATATAGGACAGAAATGATGTTTTACTACTTTCTTCTTAAAGAGGTTTGATTGAGTTGGCAGAGCTTCTAGGCAGGATCTCCAAAGGAAAACTCTATCTGCAGGTTGCACCTTTAATTTCCATAGTTTTTGCCAGAATGCTTTGAGGGTAGAGCTGCTTGAAGCTTGATTTTTAGTAGAAATACTCCTCTCGAGTTCTTTATGGTATGCACTTCTGACTGAGAATTCACCATCTTTTGTTCCTTGCCAAACCAGTCTATCTCTACTATTAAGCCAGCTTATTGGAGTTTTGACAATGGATTCAGCTTCTCTATAATTGAAGACCTGCTGCACTAGTTCATGTTTCCACTGCTTCGTGATAGGGTCAATGAGAGATGAAACTGTTGCATTAATTCCCAATTCACTAACAGTGCTCTGGACCTTGCTAGGATTAGGTGAAGCTATCCACTTATCCTTCCATATTTTAACTTGATTGCCATTTCCTATCCTCCAAAAGGATCCTGCTTCTACCAGAGGCCTAGCTGTTAGGAAGCTTCTCCATATGTATGAGGGTTTCGACCCTAATCTTGCCTCTTGAAAGTTGGAACTTGGATAGTACTTTGCCTTCATCACCTGAGCAGCAAGAGAATCTGAATGTTGGATTAGTCTCCAGCATTGTTTAGCCAACATGGCTTTGTTAAATGCTTCAAGATCTCTAAAGCCCATGCCCCCATCAGTTTTTGCCTTTCCCATGTTTTTCCATGAAATCCAATGGATTCTATGTTCCTTGTCTTGCTGCCCCCACCAAAAATTGTTGATGACACTGTTGATGTTTTTGAGCAAGGAGTTTGGGAGTTTGAAAACAGACATCGTGTATGTGGGAAGAGCTTGAATAACAGCTTTAATGAATATCTCCTTCCCTGCTTGAGACAGCCTTTTAACTCTGTGGTTACTAATTTTACCTCTCATATTATCCAGTATACCTTTGAAGGTCCTGGCTTTGTTTCTTCCAACTACTGAGGGCAGTCCCAAATACTTCTCATATGATTTGCCATGCCTCACCCCAGCTATAGATAAGATGTATTGTTGAGTGGCCCTGGCTGTATTCTTACTGAAGATGATCGAGGTTTTTTCCAGATTAAGTCTCTGCCCCGAGGCTGTTTCATAGGCTCTTAGTACTCCAAAAATTCTACCCCATTCAATGGCATTAGCCTTGCAAAAGAGTAGGCAGTCATCAGCAAAAAAGAGGTGAGAAATTCTGAGTCTACCTCTTGCAATAGGTACCCCATGGATCATTCCCTCCCTTTCGGCTTTACTGAGCATATTACTAAGTGCCTCAGCACACATGATGAAAATATAAGGTGAGAGTGGGTCCCCTTGTCTAATGCCTCTAGTTGGTTGGAAGGGAACTTGAGGTTCTCCATTAACTAGGATGGCATAAGAAACTGTTTCTATACATTTCATCACCACCTCTATCCATTGGCTGCTGAACCCCAGTTTCATGAAAACAGCTCTGATGAAGCTCCATTCGAGCCTGTCATAAGCTTTGCTCATATCTAATTTCAATGCTAAGTACCCCTCTTTGCCTGTCATTCTAGCCTTCATGGTATGCAAAGCTTCAAAAGCCACTATTACATTATCAGAAATGAGCCTATTAGGAACAAATGCAGACTGTGACTTTGAGATAATAAGAGGCAGAATAGTTTTCAGTCTATTGGCCACTACTTTAGAAATGAGCTTATAAGTAACATTACACAAAGATATGGGTCTGAATTCTGTGACTTTAGTGGGGTTCTTTTTCTTAGGAATTAAGGCAATAAAGGTTTTGTTAATGGCACTGAGATTGCCATTCGAATTCAGTACCTGTAAGAGACCTTCACAGATCTGTTTGCCAATGAAGGGCCAGTGTTTTTGATAATAAGCAGCAGGAAAACCATCTGGGCCAGGAGAACTGAGTCCTTCCATTTGAAAAAGAGCCTCTTCAATCTCTTGATGGGTGTAAGGTCTTGTGAGGGAGGCATTCTGTTCTTCTGTTACTCGAGCATCCATTGAGTTCAGGCATTCAGAAATGTTCTCTGGTGAGGAAGTGGTAAAAAGTTCTTTGTAATAGCCTTGAAAAAGGGAACTAATAGCCTCTTTGGAATGGACCTCCTGCCCTCCATCGTCCACCAGCTTCTTAACCATGTTATTTCTTTTTCTGAGGGAAGCACATTGGTGGAAAAATTTAGTGTTTCTGTCACCCTCTCTCAGCCACCTCTGCTTTGCTCTCTGCTGCCATCTTAAATTGTCTTCTTCTAATAATCTGTTTATAGCCCTTTGAGTCTGCTTTATCTGTTCAAACAGGTGACCTTGGTTTCTCTTTTGTAAATCTTCCAATAGAGTCAAATGTTCAGCTATTTGTTGTTTAGAGTTACCACTGGCTCCTTTATGCCACTGCACAAGCTTTTGTTTGCATCTGTTAAGGCCCTCATTAATGGTCTGCAAATTGCTCTCAGAGACTCCAGGGCATAGCCAGGCTTCCTTCACCAATTTATCATAGTCCTCCCTTAAAGACCAACATGCCTCATATCTAAATGGCTTTTCTTTCTTGTTTCCAAAGGATTGAGTCTCTTCCATGGTAACCAGCAGAGGGCAATGATCTGAGCTCAGTGCTGGGAGGTTATACACCCTCGAGTTTGGAAAATAATCTATCCAAATGTCATTGCAGAAGGCTCTATCAAGCCTTTCTTTGGTAAATTCTGCCCCATGTCTACCATTTGTCCAGGTATATTTATTACCTATTGAGCCCATGTCACAAAGTTTACAAGCCTCCACTGCATTTCTAAAAGCCTCTACCTGACAGTTTGGTCTCAGAGCCCCTCCCCATTTCTCTCCATAATTCAGTATCTCATTGAAGTCTCCAACACACATCCATCCTATCGAGTTCTCTGGTTTAATTGCTTGAAGAAGTTGCCAACTCTCCTTTCTTTTCATTGTGATGGGGTGTCCGTAGAACCCAGTTAACAGCCACTCCTTACCCCTCTCTGCTCCCTTAATCAATAGAGATATATGATGCTGAGTATAGCTGTGCACTACTGCCTTAGTGTCTTCTTTCCATAGAAAAGCCAAACCACCCCTCATTCCTTTACAGTCAATGACAAAACTGTTATCAAAATCCAGTCTTCTTTTGAGGGCCTCGATTTTATTTCTTTTACTTTTGGTTTCCATCAAAAAAACAAAAGTGGGGACCTTTTTGAGCACCAAATGATGCAGATCATGAACTGTCTGGGGGTTCCCAAGCCCCCGACAGTTCCAACTGAGGCAATTCATTGGCCTTGGTGGGGCTGTTCAACAGCCACCACCATAAGGGGTTTCGGGGATCCAGTAAAACCATCCTCCTCTTTTTTGATTTTCTTTCTTTTCGGCAACTCTTCAGTTAACAATATATGATCACATTCTCTTTTCTTACTTGGTGACGTACCTGGGCAATTTCCAGATCCCAGAGAGATATTCTCATAGCATAATTCTCGGGCCCTCCTCTTCCAGCTAGCCGTTTTCTTTACCTGTTCAAGCACTTTAACTTGGCGAGAAATGAAATTGTCAAAGGACTGGATTTGGTTCAACAGATCATTCGGGGACTCAGTAACTTTTAGATTGCTGTTGCTAAAGTTGGAGTCAAATCTCGTCCCTTTAGTGACAGTGTTTCCATACCTCAACTCTAGCTTTTCCACGCCTACCATGTCACATGTCTCCTCAGTTGGATCTTTGGGTACAGTGTCTGTCTTACCGAGATTTTCCTTACTTGCCTTTTCTAGCTTTGGTTCTGACTTTGTCACATCCCCAGAATCCTTCCCCTTTCCTGTGCCAGTAACTTTTTCCTCTGGATTAGCAGTTCCTTTTTCTGACATCGGACACTCCACCTTCATTTCTGCTTTCCCATCAATAGTGTCTTCCCTGTCCTTCCCTTCTCCCCTCCAAGAGTGAGGCTCAGATTGAGCTTTCTGAGCAGAGCTTCCGCCATATCTTTTGTTCTGCAGCTCACTCTCCTTTACAGAAGAGGTTCTTAACCATGATCCATATTGAGCCTTCCCCTCCCCACTCCCACCATTGGAACACGATTCATAAGAATGTTTAATGATCCCGCATTTGAAACAAAAGGAAGGCAATCTCTCATACTTGAAATACACCCATGTTTTCTTTCCTTCTACAGTTATAAACATGCCTCTTAGAAGAGCTTTGGTGATATCAAGCTCAACCCTTATTCTAAGAAACTTTCCCCATCCAATACCTCTATCATCAACATGCACTTTAATAAACCTTCCCAGACTACTTCCAATCTGAAAGCCAACTTCTTGGTTCATACAGTCAAAAGGCAGGTTGTAAACTTGGATCCAAAACTCCTCTTTGTTGAACTGCACTTCATTTATGGACAAGGATCCACTGTACGTCTGAATGCAAAGTAGCCATCTATCAAAAGACCATGGCTTACCATTGATCACCCTCTCCATATCCTCCTTGCTATGGAATTCAATGAGGAATTTATTATTTCCAACTTCTGAAAATTGTAGCCAGCTCTCACACTTCCAAATTTTTGACATGGTGCTCTTAAAAGCTTCCCTGTTTATAGTTTTTTCCGCCACAATCATAACTAATAAGCACATTTGTGTTGGTTTCATGGTGTACCTTGATGGTCGAATTGGTATATCCAATCCTTTCTTCTCCTTCTCTGAAAGGCTTAGTCTCTCCCACTGCTTATACAACTCTTCTTCCATGATCTCACCCTTGGACCAGCAAGCTAGCCCAAGACTAACTCTATTTCAGAGAGAAAACTCACTCACAGCGAGACCGGTGAACACTCTATTGGAGTACTAGTATCTATTTGCAAAACCTTTTTTTAATACTTTTAATTTTGAAAACAAATCTAAACCAAGAATATTCACCATGTTTTAGAAAGCTTTCCAAACTAAGATCAAACTTTTTTTCTCAAATCATCATCCTCTAAAGGTCTTAGTTTTTTCAAACTGAATAAAAAACCAAAAATATTTTGATATATTGTAACTTGTTAGAAATTCGGAATAAAAATTCAGAATTTGTATTGATGATCTGGAAGTAAGGTATGCTTTTGTTTTCCAATTAAACAAGTATAAAGTCATTTTTATTTGGTTTTTGTGGTGCAAATATGTGCATATATGCTAGATGCTTTCCAAGACACATGCATGCATGCATGCAGCACGCATTCGTTGACACATATTAAAACCATCATAATCAATGGTTTATATGATTGCATCCATATCTGTATATAATCTTCTTTGAGCCTTTTCTTTTCATGAATTAGAATTATGTAGTTTAGAGAACCATCATTTATTTCAAGATTCAGTATCTTCTCAAAGCAAATCACATGTTCATAATAGAATAATTCCCTAGTCCATGCATGCATGCATGTTTAACAAACATGCAAGTAAAAGAGTATACGTGTAACTAGCACTGTTCATCCGGGCCGGGTTTTTTCCCGACCCGGTCCGGAACCCGGATACATCCGGGCCGGTACCCGCATGACTAAACCCGGGTCTACCCGGGCCGGGTACCGGGTTTTATACCCAGTACCCGGATTTGAAACCCGGAACTCGGGTTTAAAAAAAAAACCCTATCTATACTCAAAACGACCGGCAGACTCTGGACTCAACTTCATCTCCCATTCTCATTCTCCCTTGCGCCGCAGCTCTCAAGGCTTGAAGACTGAGTCGCTGACCCTCCACTCTCAACCTCTCTCTCTGTCATCTCCTCTACGCCTCTCTCTCTCTCTCTCTTTCTCTCTCTCTCTCGTCTCACTCAGGCACAACAGCACAACAGCACAGCAATACCGAGAGGTTTAGGGTCTGTAACGTCATCCGAAATTACATGTAAGACTTTCTTGAATTCTTCCATCAATTGCTTCTATTTTTGTTAATTATGTTGATTTTTTTGGCTATTCTTGAATTATTTTGTTGAAGATTTATGGGTTTGGCTTTGCTTATTTGGTTCGGTGATTTGGGTTTCTGTAAGGGGATGCCGACTTTCACATACTGACTTTGTTTATTTCCCCCAACTTGGAAGAAAAAAAAGGCCCTTTCCTTATGAGAATAGAAAAAACTTGGAAGAAACAGTTTCTCCACCCATATTTATTTAGCATTTAGTAGTCTCATTTCATTGAGATTTTTTTTTGCCTAAATGAGACAGCTCACTTAAGATACAATATAGTGGTGGCATCAATGCCTAAATGTTATTTTTTTTTAGTAATGCTAGATACAATCTTATAGTTTAAAAAAAGAAGGATATTGCTGGACACATTGAATTATTCTTGCACAGTCGAGGGGCATCTGGAGAAGGATATTCATGAACATTTGAACCGCAACAAATTGGACCAACTAACATGTTGTTGACTCCACACCCATTACCTTTGTTACGTGTTTGTAATAAATTTTCTTCAGTACCCAATTATCATGATGTGCAATAGTAAACAGATTTTGCATTGCTAGTCTTGTATTGCTGTTTTTCATGTATGAACTATTTTTTTGAACTTGAATGTGGCTGCTTTGTTTGCTCATGTCATACAACCACTATGCTGCAATCTGCATGATCTGGCTTACATGTCAAAGAACTATATGGTTTTGGCATTGGGTTAAAGTTTAAACCTTGCAGATAGATTCGGTACTAAACATTAGCTTAAATAAAATTAAATGAAGTTACTTTTTGTTTTCTTAACCTTGGAACTGTAATAGGTAGGAAAAGCTACTCCAACAATATCTTACTTTCTTTGTTTTGTATCTTAGCTTTTCCCATGCATCCACTTTACCAAAAGCAATACATGGACGTCCCCAGCCTTATTATTTTTTAAATATCTTATAAGGTGAAACAATTAGTAAAGCCTTTTTCTTTCTTTTGATCTGGTTATAATATATGATCTCTATTCTCGGTATAATATATTGTTGATGGGCTTTGATGTTCGTGGTTGAAATCTTGTATTTAGGGAGTAGTTTTTTCTCCCTAAGGTGCAATCTATTGACCATGATAACCCAAAAGCCCAGTGCAATTATTGCGCTAAGCTATACAGTTGCCACTACAAAAATGGCACTTCATCTATGATACATCATCTCCAGAATGCATGTGAAACTTCCCCTCTTAGACATAAAGGAGTTGGAAAAACTCAATCATCTAGTGTTAAGAGGGATGCAGAGGGAAGAGTGTGTAGCCCACAAGGTATAGTGAAGTATGATGCAGAAAAACTTAGGGTGTCAACTGCTAAGTTTTTTATTAGGTGTGAATTGCCTTTTAGGCTAGTGGAGCATGAAGGGTTTGTTGAGTTTGTGACTGATTTAGAGTCTCGATTTACTTTACCATCCCGAATCACTTTAAAAAGGGATTGTATTAAACTGTATATTGAAGAGAAGATAAAGTTAAAGAAATTGTTGGATGGTCAAAGAGTCTTACAACCGATACTTGGACGTCGGTGCAAAATATGAACTACATGTGCATTACCGCACATTTTATTGATTGCAATTGGAGATTGCATAAAAAAATACTTAAGTTTTGCCAAATTCCTGACCATAGGGGCGAAACTATTGGGAGGGTGTTAGATTTGGGATTGCATGAATGGGGTGTTGATAAGATTTTGACCATCACAGTTGACAATGCCTCCTCAAATGATGTTGCTGTTGATTACATGAGAAGGAGAATAAAAGACAATGATTGTACTATATTGGGTGGTGAATTTCTTCATATGAGGTGTGCTGCCCATATATTGAATCTAATTGTTATGGACGGCTTGAAGGATGTTTATGAATTTGTAACAAAGATTAGGGATGCCGTTAGGTATGTGAAATCCTCACCGTCAAGATTTGCCAAGTTCAAGGCTTGTGCAACAAAAGAAAAGATTAGTGGGAGAATGATTTGCTTAGATGTTCCTACTAGATGGAACTCTACATATTTGATGCTGAGTACCGCTGAAAAACATAAACAAGCATTTGAACAATATGTTTTTGTGGATGAACAATTTGTGAACCCTACTAGTGATGATTGGAAAAATGCACGTATTTTTGTAGAGTTGCTGAAAATTTTTTATGATGTTACATTGAGCATTTCTGGTTCTTTGTATGTGACGGCTAATGTATATTTTGAGCAACTTTGCACAATTGAAGATGCATTAATTGATATGTGCTTGAGTAGTGATATTATCACTAGTACTATGGGTATAAATATGAGAAGTAAGTATGACAAATATTGGGGTAGCACAAATAGGTTCAACTTGATGATATATGTTGCTTTTGTGCTTGATCCACGATACAAAATGATGGCAATGAAGTTTTGGTTGCAAAAGTGCAAAGGGTATGAGTTGGCGGATAAGATAGAAGACAAGGTTAAACTCCTTTTAGGCCGCTTGATCGAGCAGTATAACACATTCCGTGTGGCTAGTGGAGGGAGTTCTAATGTGGCTCAAGGGAGGTCAAACATTACTAGTGGGGGGAGTTCTAATGAGCCGACACCGCCTCCGACTAAATTTAAGATCATGTTTACTAAATTCCTTGAGGAGCGGGGTGTTATGGAGTTTAGATCGGAGCTAGAGAGATATTTGTCTGAGACGTGTGTAAATGATTCTCTCGGTTTTGATATCTTAGATTGGTGGAGAGTTAATGCCACCAATTATCCTGTCCTTGCTGAGGTAGCACGTGATGTGTTAGCCACCCCCATTTCCACTGTTGCCTCGGAGTCTGCATTCAGTACTGGAGGACGCATATTGGATCCTTTTAGGAGTTCATTGTCTCCAGAAACTGTCGAAGCCCTCATTTGCACCCAAAATTGGTTAAGGACCAAACCTGTCGACATCCGGGAGTTGGAAGAATATGTACAGTCGATGGACCTCGAAGGTAAGTTTGAAACTTGAAATATTTTTTTAATATCTATCTGTCTCAGTTTATTATCTATCTAACTCATTTTTAATATTTTTTTAGATGATCATCTAGCTTCATCTTCAACAGAGGCTGCTGTGAGTCTCTCTTCCCATTTATGTTGAAAAAAATCCAAAGTAAGTTTTAATAGAAAAACATATTTTTGGTAAATATTATATTAATATATACAGAAATATCTTAATTTATTTTTCTAGCTGTATGAGTTGTTATTTACTTTTATGGACCTTAATAAATTTGGTGTTAAATTCACTTTTATATGTTGGAAGATGCATGCAACATTTAATTTAATAAAATATGGTCTGGTTGGTACGTGTTCACTGTTCTTTTTGCAGTGAATTGTACATGGACAACTTGGTGGGATCCATACCAGAGGAGCTTGGTGGACTGAAGAGCCTAGTTAGCTTGGAAAAATTTATGATTTTTTGCAAACAATTTGTTGTGTATTAGAGTTTGATTATAGCAACGTATTTGTTTTGTAATATTCTTAGCAAATTAGTTCAAACAATGTAATATGTAGTGGATTGCATCGTATATGTCGCATGCATTTTACATGATGAATATTATTTTTTTTACATGCATTTAATTAAAAAGTTAATTAATTATTTTCTTCTAATCGGTTTCCAAAGTATAAGTTAGGAGTTGACAATCAAATTTTGGAAGAGCCAAAGGAGGACAACCAGGGCCCATCCTTGAAGTATAAGTCTGATGAGGTTCACATAAAAAAAAAAAAGAAAAAAAAAAGAACCGGGTTCAACCCGGAATCCGGATTTCCGGGTTTCAAAAACCCGGATCTACCCGGGTTCCGGCCCGGATGTTACCCGGGTCAACCCGGCCCGGGTTCCGGCCCGGATGTTACCCGGGTCAACCCGGCCCGGGTTTGAAACCCGGGTTCCGGTCCGGGTAGACCCGGATTTCCGGGTCGGAACCCGGGTGAATAGTCTTATGTGTAACATCTGATGATCATACTGTTGCAAAATTTATTAAACAAAATGGTTTACAAACAATGGGGAAGTGTAACCTCGGAAAACCCCAAACAAGTTAATACAAACGGAAAATAAAGGCAAGCAAGCGGGAAATGGCTAGAAAAAGTTGATCCCATATTTCTTGTTGGGAAGCCAAGATTCTATCTCGGGGGTGATTTTAGCCGGTTTGGATTGGGAGATATGATCTCACTACTATTTATTATTATTCACAAACCTCAACTCACAAATTTTACTATTATTCACAAACTATCTCCATTTATCTCATCTCATCTCTCAATCCAAATGGCAGGACAAATCAATAATGAACTATATTATGAATGCGCTCTGTAAGATCTGATTGAAGCAAATTCTATAAAACACTAAACCAATATTGTCAAAGAAAAAGCATGAAGCCCTTGAAAAAGCAGCGCACAAAAGGCAATAGTACTGTATGTGCGGGTCCCGTACGTGTGGGCCGATCAAAACAAGATTGATCTTGAATGGGCCGGTGGCGGGCCTGACTCTGGTAGTCTCGTCCTAGGGTGCATGGGTGATACTGGCTGATTGTCTAGTGCAAATTTGGTGCCTTTGATGGGTGGTTGAGGGGCGATGGAAGCTAGCAGGCAATGTGGTTGAGGGGCAATACTAGAATTTTTGGGTTTTATTCGATAGGTGTGGGGGAAGAAGTTAGGCAAATGATCATTGACGGATGAGTGGTCTTGATCATGATGAATTTCATAGAGATTTCAATGGATTCCATGCCAAATTCCCACCTTTTTTATGGTCTCTGCCATGGAAAGTGCAGTGATCAATTCAATTAATGCTGATCATGATCTTGTTATTTTTCCTTTGGTATTTATTCTTTCAAGTCATGAATAATCATAATTTCATGTGCAGGGACAGTATTCCACTTAAAGTTTAGCCACTTGTAATTCTGTACTAATCCATTAACCAAAATTAAGTAATTAATTCCCAATCAGAAATACATGTAAGTTCCTACTCGAAATATATATATGGATCCATCTTTTGACCAATTATATGGTCTGCCTATTTGTAGATATAATTGCTATATAATTGGCCCTAAATTAATCTCCAACTCTAGTCTCTTAAGAGATATGGACTTTGATCATGAGTAGCAGCAAGATGGTTCACAGGGCATCTATTATCCTCTTCATTTTCCTATGATTAATTTCGACTGAATTGGCTCGATCCATTGGAAGCCAGAACAAAAATTCCACATATAAAAGCTTTAGGGTATTTCAATCTACTTTCTCTTAATTTCCCTTGCCTTTTATAACATATATGAGTTGAGTGGAATTGGATTCCCCTGCCTAATATTTTTAGTCATTTTTCCTGATCTGCCATGGAATTTTTTAGCAAGTCATGTAATTTTTTAACAAGTGTAGTCAATTCAATGCTTTTCTCTTTAGTTTTTCCAACGTTATTTTTTTCTTGGAGTAATCATATATATATATATATATATGTTATAAAGTCATGTATGTGTGTATACGCATTGACGTAAGAATATTCCAAAAGTGTAGCTCGAACAACTTTGATTCGGCTGAAAGTGGTGGCAAATGAGGCCACGCGCTTCTCATGGGAGACACATGTACCTCCTCATGTGCCAGTACTAGGGTAAGATCACAACGTTTATTTGGGGATAATGATAGGTTCTTACTATTCATTTATTACTTTTTTTTTTAATTTTTAATTGTACTTAATTGTTAAAGAAGCGACTATTAGTAAATTTATATATTTTCATAATGATTAAGGATGTTAAAAAAATACTTAAAATAAAATAATAAAAAAGTAAAAAACTTCAAATACACTCTAACTAATAAATGGGTAGTAAAAAGATGGTAACTTTATCACTACCTTATTTAGTGAGTATAATTTATCTGTACCCGCGAAATCGTTTGTTTGCTCATCAATCATTAACATTAAATGATATTATTGCTCATCCATCATTCAAATAATTATCGTTTTTTAAATTAACAAATTTATGATAATATTTTCTTAATGATAAGATATTTCAACAAGTTGCATGTTTTTTATGTGCAACAGTATAAATTTGTCGTTGGGGGGAATTGCTTGTATGCTCGATGGTTATGGCCAAAAGAAATGAGCAATGCTTATTTATTTATTTATTTTTACATTCACCCTTGTCGTACAATGGTTCAGCGTTGAAACGTAGTCAATACACTGCTCACCCTTTTACTTTTCCTCTATGGTTCTGTTATTATGCCACTCAAATTTGCTCGCTTACGTGTTTTTTAGTGTAAATTATATTTTTTTTATATTTTTTATTTCAAACAATTTTTAAACATGTTTAAACATTTTTAAAAAGTCAAATAAAAAATAAATACGTTAATAATTAATTTATTAAGTAAAATAAATATTATAAAATAAAATAAAATATTAGAGCGGAACAAACTATAGTATCATTTTCCTTTCCTCTATATTGTTTCTTCCACTCTAAATCAACATCCTCGTGTCGTCTTTTTTGACTTTTCCTCTTTACTATTTTAAAATTTTTTCCTCTTTAAATCAACACCCTTAGTTCACATACACAGAAGCAAACATTGAAAGTGTGTACGAACTTTTCTTGACCTAAAAGTTCTTTGAATAATATCGCCAGTCTCTACTATATATAATTTATAGATATATTGGTACATTAAAAAAATATCTCCAGATCTTTTGTGTTATTTCAATGGATGAGGAGTGTGATCAGTAGCAGCAAGATGGTTCACAAGGCCTTATCTCTCATGCTTTTCGTCACTCTTAATTTCGGTGGAATTGGTTCCAATATTGGAAGCCAGATTAAGAAACAATATCCCAACCAGTTAAGTTTCACTACTTTTCTTTACCATAGAACTAGTTTTGTAGCTAGAATCTTCTTACTTCTTATTGATAAACCTCAGTCAGGGAGGAGGAAAACCGTGGAACACAATCAACTACAAAATCACAAACCAAAACCAAAAATCATACAAATCAAACCCCCCAAATAAACAAACGGAGCCAGCAAATTTAATTTCTAATAGTAGGGAGCCCCATTTATCTAATCTAATAGAGGTCTGGATTCCTAGTCAAAAAGGAAGAGAAATTAAAGCATCTGGATGTTCTGGATAGAATTGAAGACTGGAAATCAATTCCGTTTGGCTTAGAGCTACAGAAGGCTGGAATTGAATTCAATATGGCAAATAAATTTAAAGATAAGTTAGATGAGATTGACCAATGGCGAACAATACCTTATCATGACCGCGTTGCACTTCAAGAGGCTGGAATTGAATTGAAGGAGGCAAAGAAATTTCAGAATCTACATGATCAAAATAGGAATGAAGATTGGAAGTCAATAAGTTATGTACTGGCAGAGAAATTTACTCCTCTACTTTGTCAAATCAAGATTGAAACGTGGAAGTCAATACCTTACGGCAAAGAGCTTTGTGAGGCTGGAGTCGAATTCAACAAGGCAAAGAAATTTAAGTGTCTACATGATCTTACAAAGATTGAACACTGGAACATACATAGTGCCATAGAGCTTGCAGAGGCTGGAATCAAATTCAAGAAAGCAGAGAAATCTAATGTGTTTTCCATAAAGTTCAAAAATGGGCAAATGGAGATTTCACCTTTGAGCATACAAGATCATACAAAATCTAATTGCATATGAGCAATAGTGTCATCGACCCAACCATGGTTAACAAGCTTGGTGACTATGTCAGTTTTTCAACCAACACTTATGCTAGAACTATCATGGATGTGAACATGCATTGTAGGAGACGCAGGAATGTATGGATGGCAAAATTAAGATGCAATTATTTCAATAGTCCTTGGGCCTTGCTTTCATTTATGGGTGATGTCTTATTGCTTGCGCTTGCAATTACACAAACTAATATGTTTCTTAAATGAAATAAATATCGAATAATAAGATTTTACAAATTAAGAGTGACTTATTATCTTTTGTTGAGTTATTTATAAATGAAATTGATTGGGACACAGGCGAGTGCTCAGGCTAAAACACGAAATAGGCTAAGATGGATCATAAGACTGTCCGTGCATCCATTTTAGCCTATTCCGTATTTTAACTCGTGCCCCTATCAGTGCTGTTAATCAGTGCAATTAACAGCATTGCTCTTGAATAACAATGTGGAATGAAATTTCTCAGTGCTTAGTCAGCCGTACGGCAAGCCTACGTATTGTCTAGCAGTGTTATTCCTCACATCGTTAGAAGGCCACCATAGCGGCAAGGCTACGTATTATCATGAAATGTTATTGTGAGGGGAGAAAACCCCATTAATAAGGACCCGGAAGGTAAGGCCCAAAGCCAAACCGATCGGGGAATTGGGCCTAACCCAAGGTACGATTATCAGTACCTATGAAGGCCCAAAGCCCTGACTACTCTAGGAATAGATTAGTATCAACAGAGTATCATTTTACAACACCACCTAAGGACAGGTCTCAAATCGACCTAGTATCGACAGTGGGTTTGGGAAATGTGTGACAAGACGTACAAACCCTGCAGTGATGGGAGATTAAGCCACCTAAGTACGGCTAAACCAAAATGACCGCTACATTTAAAGATTGCTCGGCGGAAAGAACGCCGCATTTAATACAGCCCAAAGGGAGGGCGGCTGACATTTAAAGCAACCCAAGACGAACGACCAATCACCTCTGAGGCATGTGATTCCGAATGCCTTGCAGGGGCTACAAGTACGAACTGGCTCTGTAGAACGTGTCAGAATAATCGGCTCGGTATCAGGAGTATCTAAGACGCCTGATCTCCTACGAACGTGGAGCACCATAATACGAAGGATCCGGCCGGCCCCTATAAATAAGATAGTCGACATCAAGAAACGGGTAATCTGATTTATTGTACTGTAATTTTCTCTATCTTCTTTATACTCAAATCACTAACTTTAGCATCGGAAGATCAACAGACCCCACAGTCCCCCCTTCTAGTGCTCTTCTTTCATGATTCAGGATATGTAGACGGTCAGCCCGGACGCAGATTGAAGGATGTTGCCCAAGTATGCAAAACACGACATCAACAGTTATATATGATTCTTCTTGCCTTTTGAGATGCAAAATTACTTATCAAATTTTTATACTCAATATTTGTTAATATGTTATTTTCGATAGATAAAATGACCAATCCATTTAATCTTTCTTGTGACATAGTTGAATGTAAATATGATTTTATTAATTTTAGTGTTGAAAAACTTCTTTCTTCTGGTGCAACGCTCACAAAAGTATTGTCAATAATATTCTATAAGCACTGCATGCAATTGGAAAAGAATCTAACTTTTTAATATAATCTAATGTTTCTATTGGAGTACTAGCTAGTATCTATTTGCAAAACCTCTTTTTAATACTTTAAATTCTGAAAACAAATCTAAGAAACTTTTAGAATATTCACCATGTTTTAGAAAACTTTCCAAACTAAGAAACTTTTATGGTCTCTGCCATGGAAAGTGTACTCAATTCAATTAATGCTGATCATGATTTTGCTGTCTTCCCTTTGTTACTTAATCTTTCGAGTCAATAATCATAATGGCATGTGCAGGGCCACTCCACTCAAAGTTTAGCCACTTGTAATTTTTGTACTAATCCATTAACCAAAATTAAGTAATTAATTTCCAATCAGAAATACATATAACTTCAACTACTACAAGAAAATTGTTTATTTGTGACCAGTTAATTCTAACAAAATGACTATTTACAGCTAATATATGAGTTGAGTGGAATATGTCATATATGTGCAACAGTAAGTTTTTTATTCTCAATGGTTATGACCAAAATAAGTGACCGATGCTTTTTTTTTTTTTTAAATGCGAAAAAGAAAACAAAAATAGGCATCGGACATTTCTTTTGGTCATAACCATTGCTACTACACTGGTCGTAACATGATGTTTAGCGTTGAAACGTAGTCAATACACTGCTCACCTTTTTACTTTTCCTCTATGAGTAGTATTACTATGCCACCTAAGTTTGCTCACTTTATAGAAATATTGATACATTAATTAATAAAAACATGAGACTATATATATATATATATATATCTCTACCTCTTTTGTGTTTTTCCAAGAGATGAGGAGTGTAAGTAGCAGCAATATGGTTTGCAAGGCCTTATCTCTCATCCTTTTCATCGCTCTCCTAATTTCGGTTGAATTGGTTCCAATATTGGAAGCCAGAACAAACAATATCCCAGCCAGTTAAGTTTCACTACTTTTCTTTATCAAGGCAATTACAGCTGTTACCTCAGGAGAAGGACGTGCACCTACAGCTGCAGCCTTAGAATACAACTCACCTATTATTAAGGCCGTTACAAGTGCTGCCTCACAAGGACAAGGACGCGCACCTACAGATGCAGCAAACCATTTAGCCTCTGGCCTACGTGTATATGCAGAGCACGCGGAGAAGAAGCATTTCAGCAAAATCCCGAAGGCTACAGAATGAGAATATTCTAGGGGCTGATGTGTACCAATCATTTGCATTTGGTTGTTATGAAAAAGTCTATAAATATAGACTCTGTTTTGTATCAAGGATATGAAGAAAATGTGAATGAATTCTAAATGTATATTCTTTACCATAGAATTTACTAGTTTTGTAGTTAGAATCTTCTTACTTCTTATGTTCTTTTCCCCTTATTAGATCTGCAGTCTACTTTCATAATTAGTTATATCTACAGACGCATGGGGAAGACGCCTCAGCGGAGAGTTCAAAGGAAATAAGATAAGTGGTCCTTGTCATTCTTCACCACAGGGAGGACAAGCCACCAGGTCATTGAGGAGGGCGATGAAGGGTAATAGAACCATAGAATATATAAGCATCAGGCGTTCGTAACCGTTGGTAAAGGGATAATTTTGTAAGTTTCACAAGCTACATACCAACGATTATTGGCCAGAATCTGCGCTAGCTTACATATATGTTTTAATGTCAGTCCAGAGCCTTTTTTTTTTTAAGTTTTTGTTTGGTGACAATTAGAAGCCTGAGAATATATGGCCTATGTTTCCTTCAATAAGTAAGCCTATGTGTTAAGCAAGAATTCCTTGATCCCCTTCCCACCCAGAATAATATATTTTGATCATAATGTGCAATATCTTGGCCCTTGGATCGTGGACGCATGGCCGCATGAGCTCCCATGCATGTTAACTTCCCTTGCTTTTACAATCTGTAAAATGTTGACTTGATGTAACGATCTGACCAATAATTCTAAAGTCAGAATATTCATAATTTTTATTGAGTCTAAATTATATTTAGTAGGTCATAATTTTCTCCATATTTTACGTCTTTGCTCTATCTCATCCCTAGTTCCTGTTGGTAAACTAGACATCAGAGTAATTCAAATTCCAATCAGCATCACAAGGAGACGGTAGATCCCGGCCATGCCTAAGAAGCCCTTTAACTTATAAGTACCATTTTATCGTTACTGAGAAAAAAATAATGAAATGCAGCTGGTAATAAGCTTCCACCAATATTAGTATTGTTCATCAAACCCAAAAGGCTTTAAGACATTTAATAAATAACCCGATCTAAGAACTACACCCAACAAGACGCCTTTGACCACATCTACTTTTACCATATAAATATGTATATATATATATATATAGAAAAAATCTATTCATAAGCCTACACACAACACACCACAACTTTTTTTATTTTATTTTATTTGTTTCTCTTATTAAATGTGTATTATATGGATGATGAATAAAAAAATATAAATGTTTTAAGAAGACAAATAAAAAAAAATTGAAAAAAAATAAAAAACAGTTTGGTGTGTGGTGTGTGGGCCTATGAGTAGCAGTGCTCATATATATATATATTACATTGCAAGTTTTGCAACCCCCATACCTTAAAAAGATGGTATTTTTAATGGTTATAAGAATTATGACTCTTCAAATAACTCATTGCTACTGGTCTTTTAGGCCTTGTTTGGCAAATGATGTTCATCTCGTCTCAAAACTTCTCACATGAATTTCCTTCTCAAACATTACTCAAACACAACACATTTTAATTCCAAACATTCAACTTTTGCATCTAATCATTATCCAAACACAAAACTCTATATATACAACTTTTCAAAACTTCCAAACAAAACACAAAAAACAATACAACTGTTTCAAATTTTAAAATAAAAATTATATTCAAAATTATATTCAAACAATTTTTTAACTTTATAATAAAACATATTAACTCAAAATTATCCAAAATTGTTTAACTTTTTCTCTTTTCTTTCCAAAAATTATCCAATAAAGCATATTAACTCAAATCATTTCATAACTATTCACAAACCAATTTTATTACTATTCATAAAATTCTCGCAAGTTCTTATCTCTCACAATTTCTCACAATCCAAAGAATTCTCACAATTTCTCATCTCATCTCATTAATGTTAAAGTATTGATAACTTTTTATGCAAGTTGATGTGAAATGGATGGTATGTTTAATACATCAATAAATAAACTTATAAATATATTTATTGCTCGACTACTCTAATAATTAGCCAAATAAACGTCTTAAATTTAGGCAGTCTAATGTCAAGCGCAGTGACGTTGGGCTTGGAAAAAATTGTCACCTCTTCAATCGCGTAGACCTGAAAGTCTTTTAAGGAACATAGTTGTTTCCGAAATGGACCATATGACCAACATGGTGGGTGAAAGTCATTTCCGAACAGTAGAATACAGCTATTTCCGAAAGGGACGAATTTGACAAATGTGGATCATAAATAGACGCATGATCAATGGAGACGTACATTATTGATAAGGACTTGGAGTTGGAGCAAATGTTGACTTTTATTTACTCATGTCGGTTTTTTGTTTTTCTTCTTTAAATCAACATCCTTAAATCACATACAGAGACGCAAATGTTGAAGCTGTAGTAACTTTTCTTGTCCTAAAAGTCTTTTTATGCGTACCACCATTTGCAAAATCATGAAATCCTTCGAATAATTTGGTCTATCCTAATTATAGATATATTGGTACATTAAAAACATATGACTACATATATCTCCAGATCTTTTGTGCTTTTTCAAGAGATGAGGAGTATAACCTCTGTCGTGTACAGAGATGGGGGTTGTGTAACCTCTGTCTTGTACAGAGGTGATATTTCTCTAAGACTTAGGTCTTTAGAGATTTGCCGTCTAGACTAGACCATGTTAGACACGTATGTGTTCTGGAAAGCTATTAACGATTGTAATTGGCTTGTTTTCAAGACATATTTGTATGTCCTATCTTAATGAAGGGTGATGATCCACTTTTATCAAAAAAAAGAGATGAGGAGTGTAATTAGTAGCAGCAAGATGGTTCACGAGGCCTTATCTCTTATTGACTTTGTCTAAAATGTGCTTCCAAGTGTAGAAATGTCAAGTTGTATTAAGGATAAGTCCCTGGTCGTATTCCACAGGGACAAAGGACTATCAAAGCATTTGTGAAATTTAATTGGAAAGTATGATGATGTATGAGAAGTGTAAAGAAATAAAATGAAGTATAAGATTCTTTCTTTTTGTATTTCTTTTACATATGTATAAACAATGAGTAAAATGGATTTTAATATATTCACAAAGAAATATTTAATGAAAAATAGAATATATGGTTGTGTTTTGAGGATTTCGGTTTTGTAATTCTTAGAAAGATGGAAAACTGTAGTTTTAATTCCTACAAATAACAAAAAAGATTTTAATATAAAGTTGAAAATAACAATTCCAAAGAAATGATTTAACAAACACTTGGGTTGGGGATGGGACTCTTTTTGTTTCGGTGTCTAGAAAATTTCCTCAATTAACAAACTGGAATTAAGGCATTGATAAACAGAAGATAAAAAAAGTTATGCTCAAGTTTTGCAATATTTGCCTAAGGGTTTCACAACCTTACTAACCAAACACTCATTAACAATCAATTGAGAAAGGCCTTGATAATTTTCAAGCATTTGTTGTGCCTTACGTCAACAACAAATTAAGAACAAGAGCCACAATCTATTTTCAATTCAAATCTGACTATCAACAAGTGAAATCAGTATTAATCAACAAAATATTGCATTAAACTAGAACCCAAAACAAATCAATTCTCATTCTACAACTCAAGCTTCAGAAATTAGCTACACGGTATTTCTAGCAGTAAAAATCAATCTAAAAAAAATCATCACAAAATCTGAGAGCAAAAGAGACCCAAATGGATTAAACCCTAGAATGCAAAAGTTAACTTGTCCAAGAAACGGTCTGACCAAATGACCAAGAAAAGCTGAGGTCGAAACCATCAAACTCAATAGTCTGAAAGGAACCAAAATAAAACAACTGAAATCCCCAAACTATGCTCTCTAGAAAACCAGAAAAAGAAAAGTAAAACCCAGCCAAATCTATCCCAACAACCCAAAGAGAAATGAAAAAAAGCAAAAACTGAAGAGAGAGTCCCCAAACGAAAAATGCAGGAAAAAAAGTGAGAGAAAAAAAACAAAACTAACTCCCCTTCTCGCCCCAACGTCCCTTTCCATATACTCTGAGTGTCCGCCCCCTATGATTTGCTCCCCTTCATCAGTTGTGCATTCCACTCCCAAATCCCCAACTACTGCACGTAGGCGTGCTCATTTGATTCGCTCCACTTCACTTGCGCACGTCCCACTACATCTCCCGTACATAGCAGCGCAACAGCTCCTCCTTTGTTCGTTCCACTACCAGTTGCCTGTGCATAAGTGTGAGGCGTGATTTCCTTCTACAGGTGGAATTCTAGTTGGCTTAATTGAGTCTTTCAGGAGAAGTCCAGGGGTCTTTCTAAGCCTTTCATTTTCATGGGCTTTAGTTGGTACATGGGCCTCCTTAGGATAACTTCTTTCCAAACTAACTCCTGGAACTTCATATGATATATGGGCCCATCTGAATTTGATTAGGGACAAGAAAAAATATCATTTCACATGCCAAACAAGGTTAAATCACATTATTTAATTAATATTCTTATTTTAACACTTAAAGCTCTTTTAACCCAAGATTTTTAAGAGTATTAATACCACATAATTGACCATTAATCACTTATCCTTTTCATCTTTCTCTTAATTTCGGTTGAATTGGCTCCAATATTGGAAGCCAAAACAAACAATATCCAATGAAAACATCACATCTGGAATTGTACCGTACAATAATTTTGATTATCCAAACACAATATTTCAGCTTTTAAGTTTTGAAAATATCCACTTAAATGAACAGTAAATAAATAGTATAAAACAGTGAAAACTGAAATAAATAGTGCGTGAACAATCAAATTCCAAAAAGTAAAAAATATCTCATCTCATCTCACTATCCAAACATACAATTTTTTTACAAACTATCTCATCTCGTCTGAACTATGTATCAAAACCTGGTCTAAGTTTCACTACTTTTCTTTACCCTAGAATTAGTTTTATAATTGGAATGATCTTCTTACTTTTTAGTGTTCTTTTCCCCCTTATTAGATTTGCAGTCTACTTTCTTAATTAGTTATATCTGCAGATGCATGGGGAAGACACCGCAGTGAAAAGTTCAAAGGATAAGATAAGTGGTCCTTGTCCACTACCAGGTCATTGCGGAGGGCGATGAAGGGTAATAGAAGCATAGAATATATAGCATCAAGCCTTCGTGACCTTTGGTAAAGGGATAATATTGTAAGTTTCACAAGCTACATACCAACGATTATTGGCTAGAATCTGCGCTAGCTGACATATATGTTTTAATGTCATTTCTCCTAAATGTTGAATTTTTGACTCTCATCCATGGCCCCATACTGAGAAACTTCAAGCAAAACTACATAGCTTGAGCAAGCTTGTGCAATGTGACCTAAGCAACCACACCATAACAAAAAACTGATAGCCTTTCGTATTTTATCAAAACTTGTTTTATTGCTCTATTTGGGAGACTTAGATCAAAACCTTCTGGAAGACGTTTTTCAATATTATGTTCCACCTTCATCCTTAAGAACCTTCTCAGTGCTACTCCAAAAATTGATGCTTTGTCCACTTCAATGAGGTTGCTTAATACCTTCCCTATTTTTTCTACATTCAGGTTTGTGAGCATCTTCAGAGGGAGCCCATGAATTTGAACCCAAAAATCAGAGAAGTTAAGAGTAATTTTGTGAATGCTAATTCCAGGTGGCTACTGTTTGAGGACACTAGCACCCTTTCCTTATCTTGCTGGGATGGAAATGTAAAGAGGAATGTGTTGTTTTCAATGTCTTGTATCATGAGTCCCAACACAAAACTCCAAACAGATTTAATGGTAGCAGGGAATGTCTTTTGGTCAAAGGTTTTGAGGATATGGGCTTCCCTTTCAAGATTAAGTTGGAGAAGTGATTCACTGGCCCTATTTTCGGTTCAAGACGGAGATCACTCCATGATAGAGCTTTTACTTGGCTGATGAGTTTGTCTATGCCTAACTTGTGTGGGGAGTTATCCCCAGGGCTGGGCCTAGGGGAAGGCATGATGATGCCATGGTTGTGATCGTGCAAATCGCTAACTACGTGACAAGGAGGGTCCTGATCGACAACAGTAGTTCTGCCGACATCCTATTCTAGGAAGCCTTCATCCAGATGGGGATCACACCCCATCATTTGCACCAGGCCTCGATGCCTTTCAAGGATTTCACCAGAGAAGTAATCCATCCGATTAGAGCTATCACCTTATCCATCTTGGTGGGGAAGGCCCCAAGGACAGCAGCTACCATGGTGGACTTTCTCGTGGTAAAGGCCCTCTCCTCCTGCAAAGCAATCCTGGAGCGACCAACACTGAACCACCTGAGGGCGGTGACTTCCACATTTCACCTGAAGATAAAGTTCATGACTGCCACTGAGGTAGCCAAGATTTGCGGCGAGCAAAAACTAGCATGAGAATGCTAAGCTCGGGAGCTGAAGCTTGAGGCTAGGCTATCAAGCTCTGAGCTCTTGAAGGAGTGAGAGAGGATGCCGGGCCACGCTTGTCTCAGACCCTGACAGAGTTGGACAAAGAAGTAAGGGACAAGAAGGCCCTACGGCAAGCAAAGCCCAACAAACCTCTAGAATTAGTGTCGGCGGATCCGCAAAGACCTGAATGGACTGTCCAGGTGGGAACCAAGATGGCCCCCAAACTGTGCCAGTCCATGAAGCAGCTCCTAGCCGAGCACAGAGATGTGTTCACTTGGATTCAAGAAGAAATGCTTGGAATTGACACATCTATCATTGAGCACTGCCTCAGTGTGGACCCTAAGGCAAAGAGGATCAAGCAAAAGTGCCATAGCTTCAGTGCGAAGAAGTACGCAGCCATCGCCGAAGAGGTGGACTGGCTCCTAGCTACAGGATTCATCAGGGAAGTCCACTACCCCAAGTGGCTTTTCAACGTGTTCTTGGTAAAGAAGGCAAATGGAAAGTGGAGGATGTGCGTAGACTTCACCAACTTGAACAAGGCTTGCCCAAAAGATAGCTTCCCATTGTCGCGGATAGATCTTATAGTAGATTCCATGGCCGGACACCCCCTGCTAGTTTCATGGATGCATATTCCGGGTACAATCATATCAGGATGAATGTGGACTATGAGGAGAAGATGGCCTTCATCACCAACCAAGGACTCTACTGCTACAAACCATGCCATTCGGTCAACAAGCAAATCGGGCAAAACATGGAGGTCAACGTGGATGACCTCTTGGTTAAAAGTAGGAAGCCCGAGTAGCATCTCGTCAACCTTTGAAAAGCCTTTGTAGTGCTGAGAAAGTATAAGATGAAGCTTAACCCACTGAAGTGTGCCTTCGACGATCGTGGAATCGAGGCCAACCTCGAGAAGGTCAAGGCGATCGTGGACATGCCACCGCTGCAAACAATCAACGAGGTCCAGAGGTTGGCAGGGAGAGTGGCCTCTTCGTCGTAAGGTTGATTGACCATTGCCTTCCCTTTTTCAAGGTCCTCAGAAAGGCACGAGAGTGGGATGACGAGTGCAGCCGGGCCTTTGGCGCCGTGTCTGTTGACCGGGCACGAGCCGTGCTTTTCAAGGAGCCAAGGCTAAATACCTCCGAACGGAGATGTTGGCATTCACATTAGTCATCGCCGCAAGAAGACTGAGACCATATTTCCAAGCTCAACCGATGAAGGTACTCACATATTTCCCTCTTAGGAAAATACTGCAGAAGCCCCGACGTGTTTAGCCGAATGACGAATTGGGTGATCAAGTTAAGCGAATTCGACATCGAGTACTTCCCCCGCACAACGATCAAAGGGCAAGTCCTGGTAGACTTTGTGGCCGAGTTCTCAGACTTCCTTGAAGAGATAACCGTTGCATCCCAAGGCAAGCCCTGGTAGGTCTACGTCAAAGGCTCGTCCTGCAGGGCTGGGGGGGCGTAGGGGTGCACATAGTCACAGAGTTTGGAGGAGAACAAAATTAAACGATCGAGCTCGATTTCAAAACCACCAGTAACGAGGTCGAGTACGAGGTGCTACTGGCAGGAATGACGGTAGCCGGGTCGATGGGAGCTACCGAGGTTGAAGTAAGGGCCGACTTGCAGGTGGTGGTTGGTCAGGTAATGGGGCAGTTTGCCACTAAAGGAGAAAAATCGAAGAAGTACCTCCAGCAGGTAGGAGAGGCGTGCAACCTCTTCAAGTACTTCTGCATCCAGCAAATCCCGAGGGGAGAAAACCACAAGACAAACCATTGGGCAAAGGCCGCCTTAGGCTAGGAAGAGGCCTGCATTCCAGATCACACCATAGCTCGAGAAGTTGACACACCAACCACTGGGCCATCAATATCATAAAGTTCCTTGATGGGGGCCTGGTCCTGAATGATTAGGAGGAAGCATGGAAGATTAGGAATAGAACGACACGCTTCATGTTGGTGGAAGGAGTCCTGTATAGGAGAGTTTTTTTGAACCCCTCTTGAGGTGCCTATCTCCTGAGGAAGCCCAATATGTGTTGGTCGAGATACATAAAGGAGTCTGCGAAAACTACTCTGATGAAAGAACCCTGGCCTCGTGGGGTACTACTGGCCCAACTCCTCTTGGATGCAAAGGACTTCGTGAAGAAATGCTCTAAGTGCCAAGAGCATGCGCTGATCCCTCATTGTCCACTGGAAGAACTAACCTCCATTGCTCCTTTTGGCCCATCGCACAATGGGGACTAGATCTTATCAACCCGTTTCCCGAGGGCAAAGAAAGAATGAAGTTTGTAGCAATAGCAATTGACTACTTCACAAAATGGGTGGAAGCAGAGGCACTAGCAACGATCACGGCTCGGGCCATCATAAGATTCCTCTGAAAATTCATAGTCTGCCATTTCGGGATCCCTCAAAGCTTCATATCGGATAACGGCAGGTAGTTCGATTGCTCCTATTATCGAGAATGGTGTACAGAACTCAGAATCAAAACCATGTACTCATCTCCGGAGCACCCACAAGCAAATGGACAAGTAGAAGCCAAGACTCTACTAAATATTTTGAAGAAGAGGCTGGGAGATTAGAAGGGGAGATGGGCCGAAGAGCTTTCCAGTGTGCTATGGGCCTACCAAGCATCCATCAAGATCCCCATGGGAGAAACACCCTTCCCCCTCGTCCACGGGGACTTAAGCTATAATCCAAGCAGAGGTGGGAATGCCCATGTACCGAATTCAACACTTCGACCCACACCACAACGATGAAGGGTTAAAAGAGAACTTGGACTTCTTGGAAGAACGATGGGAAGAAGCTACAAGTCAAACAAGCAAAAAGCAGAAGGTTGAAAGTTACTTCAGCAAATGAGTCCGACCTCGGGCCTTCAAGGTAGGAGACATGGTCCTAAAACAAATAGGCATCACCATCTAGGAAAAAAGAAAGCTCAAACCCTGATGGGAAGGGCCGTTTGTGGTAACAACAAGCGGAAGACCCAGCTCTTATCGACGAAGGACCAAGACGACTGCAAACTGCCCCACCCGTGGAATGCCGACCACTTGAGAAAATACTTTGTTTGAGGGCCACGATGTCACCCAACAATGTAACTAACAACTTATCAATGGAAAAGAACCTATGAGCTCACTTCCATTCTCCTATGTCTGAAAGCATCAATCAAACAAGCCCGGTCTCTGGATTGTCAGCGATGCATTGGCTAAAGGCCAGAGCCTCCCAAGCTCTACCCCACCAACAAACAGTTGAAACACGAGTCCCATGACTTCCTGACATTTGTGCAACAAGCCCAGTCTCTGGACTGGCCGTTATGCATTGGCAAAGGGCCAGAGCCTCCTGAGCTCTGCCCCGAACACAGCCAGTCGGACACAAGTCCCTTGACTTGCCGACCTTAGTGCTACAAGCCCAGTCTCTCAACTGGCCACGATGTATAGGCTAAGGGCCAAAGCCTCCCGAGCTCTGCCCCACCAACATCTAGTCGAAACCTAAGTCCCTTGACTTGCTAACCTTAGTGCTAAAAGCCTAGTCTCTGGACTGGCCGCGATGCATTGGCTAAGGGTTGGAGCCTCCCAAGCTCTGCCCACCAATAGCCAGTCGGAACACAACTCCCTTGACTTGCCGACCTTCATACAACAAGCCCAGTCTATGGACTGGCCGCGATGTATAGGCTAAGGGCCAGAGCTCTGCCCCACCAACTACCAGTCAGAACACGAGTCCCTAAACTTACTGACCTTTGTGCTACAAGTTTAGTCTCTAGACTAGCCACGATGTATCGGCTAAGGGCCAGAGCCTCCAGAGCTCTGCCCCACCAATAGCTAGTCAAAACACAAGTCCCTTGACTTGCCAACCTTTGTGCAACAAGCCCAGTCTCTAGACTAGCCGCGATATATTGGCTAAAGGCCAGAGCCTCCAGAGTTTTTCCCCACCAATAGCCAGTCCGAACACGAGTCCCTTGACTTGCCGACCTTCGTACTACAATCGAGTCCCATGACTCGCCATGGTGCACTAGCTAAAGGCTAGAGCCTACCAAGCTCTGCCCCGCCCATAGTTAGTCGAATATGAGCCCCTCAGCTCACTGACCTTCATACAAAGGATAAGCGTAGAGCTACAAATGTGAGGGTAAGAGAATAAGGCAACAAGAATAAATAAGACACAAATGTGGCCAAAAACTTGAAATGCACATATATCATTGTCCTTGTTACTTTGAAAGCCTGAATGGGCATAACGACACAAAAAAAAAAAAATTATAGCAACAAAGTGAAGATGAGGGAGGAGCGTCACGAAAGGCCAGCAACATCTGCTTTTTGCCTAGAGACTTTGCAAAACGATAGGCCCGACGGTCTAGTGGGAGGGAAGAAAGGTCGAGTGTGCTGAGGTCGGTCATGGGGTTCTCCCTCAGATGATCTCGTAGGCGCTTAAGGCCTTCTCTGTAGCAATAGCCCCAGGCCTCGTCTTGAAAGGCAGGAGCCAGGGGAAGTTGGGATTCAACGGCCTCCGTGTGCTGCCGATCCAACACCTGAGAAGACTCCAAGAGGCAAGCCTGATCATGAAACCACCAAGTAGAGGTCCTCAATCTCTGCACTAACTTAGCAAGCCCGATGTACATGTGGAGTAGCCGGGAAAGCCCCTTGGCAACGTACCTCTTCTGCCTCACCATCACCTTGCTTGCATTTTTAAATCCCTCTAGCTCTTCTAGGATGAACTCCAGCTCGCACTCTAGCCACACAATCTCATCCGTGGCATGCCCCTTCTTAGTAAGGAGGACATAGAACCCCTTGTAGAGATCGAAAAGCTCCTCCATGGTAGTTTGCAGTTCCTGGTCCTTCGACTCGACCTCCTTGTAGTGACCACACATCTTCTGACGAAATATTTTGTTTTCTTCGGCCAAAGAGTCACGCTCCACAAGCAGATCATGAAGGTCTTGACTGATTTTCTTCATCTCCAAGTGCATGAGGATATTCAGCGCTCACTGTGCTCTGAACTCCTCCTTGAGAGCCTCCTAGTCATTGGCAATCATCTCCGCAAGCTGGTCAGCAGCCTAAGATCCGAGAAGTATGGTCATAAGTAAGAAGCAACTAAGAAAGTAACCTAAGTGGTGAAGGGGACATACCTTAGCAAAAAGAGGCTTGAGCTTTCGAGCCTCCTTCTCGACTGAGTCGGCACGGGCATTCTTGAAGCCTTGCCCCGTTGCCTGCACCCCAACTCCCTCAGAACTCGAAGAAGGTGTTGAATAACCCGATGGAGCTCCACCCACAATCCTGCCCTCGTCTCTCCATGGTCCTACTTTGCCTCACCCCAGGCAAGTGCCTCACCCTGAGGAACCTTTGGACTGCTCGACGCGTCGCTTGACTCCGGGCTTGAGTCCTCCTCAGTCAGGGAGGACATCGAGGAAAAGCTATCCTCCACAATAATCAGGTCGACCCTGGTTGAAGAGGAAACCTCGGTTTGGGAGTTCGTAGGGCCTTGAGATGGACAATCTGGGACCAAGTGTGAGTTAACATCGGGCTTGGGAGAAAGCCCGATTAGGAGTGAAGGGATAGTACCTACTCGTTGCTATGCTTTGGGACCTCAAGAAGGCTCGAGGGAGCAAGAACCAAAGACGCTAGAGGGAGAGGGGGGTTGGCTACCTAACTGGAGATTTGCCACTAGCAACCTCTGCCTGGGCGAGCGTCTCTCCGATGGAAGGGAGAGCTTCCTTCCACAGGGGCAGATCTGCGGGGAGGGGAATTGTTGAACATGTTGAAGAAGAGGGACGAGATGACAATATCATCCTCCTCATCTTCTTCCGCAGAGCCTGTTGGTGAGGTCTGGAGTGGCGCTTGCGGAAGGGGGGGATCCATTGTAGGGACAGCTCGATGAGAAGAGCTGCCCTGCTTTTTATGAAAAGCACCTGCAGGAGGCAAGTGTGAGGAACTTCCAGGGTCCTACTGTGCTAGGCCCTGTTGAGCTAAGCAGGAGCACCGGTGACACACTGAAAGCTGCCAGTAGTCGACGGGATGAACCAGAAGGCGCGTTGGAAGGCCTTGAAGGTCGAGAATAAGAACCCCCAGCTCTTGGACGCGAAGCAGCCCCAGCCGCGTTGTCATTAGTTGGGGCCACTTGTCCCAAGTTCCTCCCTCTCCGACAGCTTGATGGAAAGGGATTTCGAAGTCAAGATGTTGGTCCAGACAACCCGAATAGGAAACTCCCGGCTAGCCTCCTCCTCTTAAGGAACACCCAGCCCGGGCCGGAGATAAAAAAAGAAGTGTCGCTGCCACTCCTTGATCGAAGAGTAACGCTTCTCCAAAGTGATGAAGTGTTTTTTTGGGGATCGAGCCTGGAAGCTGCACATGCTTCTGTCCAGGCAAAGTATACGATAAATGGCCAGAAACTGTGGGCCGTCAGATCTGGATACTCCTCCCAGTCATCCCTAACAACAATCCGGAAGGCAATGCAGCTAGCCACCATTAGACCCCAGGCATTAGGGTTGAGCTACGTCGGGGCCAACCCTAAGAAGGCCAGGATATCCCTCACAGGGAGACAGAACGGCTGCTGCAACCCATTGTTGAACTCCAGCAGGTAGAGGGTGTGATATCCCATATTTTAGTGTATTTTCACTGAAGGATTATTTTAATTAATTTAAATATTGGTTCTCTTGTTTTAAAATTTATTGGATTTCTCATTAGTTTATTTTATGATTTTTAAAATGTGGAAATTATTTTGTTATGCTTTTTTATATTAATTATTGTTTTGTATTTTAATTGCTCTTTAATTTAAATTAGTTTGTTTATGGGTTTTAAAATAATTATTGTTTTATTTAAGCTTATCACTGCGTTTGAATTATTTTATTTTATTTATTGTTTTAAAATTCTTTTTGTTTGATCATTTTTAAGACCCATAGTTATGAGGATTGGATCTCATTTCTTTTTCTCATCTTTTTCTTTCTTCTTTCTTTTTCTCTTTTTCTTTCCTTTCTTTCCTTTTTTCCCTTGCATTCTCCTCCTTCCCGCGTGAGCCCCCTCTCGCTTTCTCTCCTTCGGCCGAACCTCCCTCTTCCAGTCAGCACAGCCCACTCAGGCTCCTTCCCCAGTTGCCGGCGACCCCGCCCCTCCAATCCTAGCCTCTCTCGTACCTCCGTCTACCCGCATGCACCTCCTAAAGTTGTGGCGTCCCATTCGTTCTAGCGCCGCTGTCACACCACCACCGGCTACCATTTCTTCCCCACTTCTTCCTCGACCTCGTAGCAACCCATTGGGCCCAACCCCAGCTCCGATCTGTCACCGGTGAAGCCCCATTGTCTACATTTCTGATTTCACCCTTTTGGCCTTAAACTGCCTCCCTCGCCACCACCCATGGCCAAAGGCCACCACCACTAGCTTCACCGACTTCTCGAGGCCCTACCCTAGCAATCTCATGTCTTCGTTTGACCCCGTTCAAAATCTCCTATTTTTGACCCACGGCCACAGTGCATTTTGTACTGTGCAGTTACTGTTTTTTCGCTTCCAACTCGTCCGTGGTCCTCCAAAAATTATTATATAGCGGTGTAAGTATTTTCCCAAACATCTTTTGAGATTTAAATATATTTTTGCACTAACTCATTTTATTGTGTTCTGGTTGGTTATTCCGGACTGAGTCCAAGGAGTTATGGGGGTCGGATGGATTTGAGGATAGCGTTGTTTGAGTGATTGGTTTATATTGGGATTGGTTGGTTGTTAGATATTGATGTTGGTCGGGTACATTGCATGTGCACACATGATCATGTTTGTAAATGAAAAGTAGGTTTTCGGGTAATTGCATTCATGTTCATGTGGATATTTGAATACTGGGTTTTCATGTGGAAAGGATTTTGGGTTCATGTGTATCATGACCCCAAGCTGAGATGGGGCATTATCTCGGTGGAGCTCCTTTGGTCATTTGGGAGCGGAATATATTGAGTGACGTCCCGCTGGATTGTCGTTGGGCGACAACAAGATCGGACGGGATGGTAAAGCTCTCGTGCCAACTCTGTGGCCCTTCTACTAGCGGGGGCTAGAGGATGCTTGGTCACGAACGCACTGGGTGCGAAACTGGGCATCGCTCGTTATGAAGCCAGGGTGTGCGGATGGTCCCTAGGGGAGATCATGGTGTATACGGATAAAATGGATAACGGCTATTTTCTGAGAAAATGGCTTGTGTTGGATAAAGGATTTGTGTGAGTCATTTTCTGGGAAAATGATGGATTATTGTTTTGGGCCATTTTTAGGAAAAATGGTGGAAAATGTTTTGATGGAAATGTTTTGGGCCAAAATGGGATTTTGGGGTGTGTTGGAAAAATATCATTTTCAGGGAAAATGATATTTTTGGATTTCATGCATATTGCATCATATGCATGCATGGTTGGTTGCATTAATGTGTTTTTATCTCGGAGTTGGTTGGATTATAACTTACCTGCGGTAACATTTTCTAGTACCGTAGATTTTGATGTTGTTGATGCAGATGCTGAGCCTGAGGATTTGGCTCCACCGGAGGAGTGATCTGGGATCACATGTATTTGTACTTTCAGCTTTATATTATATTTTTGGGACATTGGTTTTTGTTTTTAAATGCTTTGTATTTGTATATTTGTATTAAGCAAATTCTAGTACTTAGTTGACTTATTTATTTATCCGCTGCGTTTTGTTGTGCACTTTTATGTGTTGCACACACTTGAACACTTGTTGTTGGGATGCATGACCCAGGTTTTCATCATCCTGATGTCACGATTTCCGTGTAGTTTTGTACGTGGGAGTCGGGGCGCCACAGAGGGCGATTTACTTCGCTAGTCCGTCGGCATCCACCATTGGAACATGAGGACCAAGAACCTCCAGGACAGTCTATGGAGGAAAATGGAACGGCCCTAGATAGAGGTCATCTGTAGTCTTGATGGAGTCCTAGTGTTACTTAAACGAGCTTCAATGTCACCACGATCGGCCATGGCAGAAGCAATGACAAAAGGAGAGAGAAATAGAGTTTCGACAGCAAAGAAGGAAGGAGGTGGAAGGAAACCAGTAGAGAGAGAAATGAAATTTTGAAAGCATGGCCCAATCCAAAGCATTGTGCATGGGTGGGAAATCTTCTTATGGGAGGGACAACCTCAATTAAAGAAGGTGGCGACCACCCTTCCCCTTCTGCATAAGGGAACTGAGGTGTTGCGGGGTCTTTTTGAACCGTTACGTCCTTGGGAAGACGAACAGGGGAAAATGCATGTGTGGAGGTCATACCCCACTCAGACTCGACACGTGGATAGGGGACAGTAGTAACATCTCCCAGGTTTGGAAAGTCCTTCTTATCAATTCCCACCCTACAAGTATGCTAGGAATGCGTAGGGTACTGTGAGGGGATTTATCCCAAGGGTTGGGCCTAAGGCCTAGGCCCGAGTAGAAGGATAAGGCCTGGGCTGGACTGAGCTATCCCAGGAGGCCCAAGAAGAGAAGCAACCGGGTAGAGTACATTGACGAGAGGGTGACAGGAAGAACAATCTGACACCCTTACTGGCCGACAGCCACGGACATCCCCTGACCTGAATGTTGGCGCTCAGACTGGTCAGAGAGGTGGGCATGCCTGATCGAGACCACAACGCATTAATGGGATGGAGGAGACCACGCCAGGAAGGGGAGCCATGCAACATTTAATGAGTCTCAGGGCTCGGCATGCCACTATGTTCCTCCTGAGGTGTTAGAGACATGCGTAATTAGGTTTGACTGATCTGCAGCGCAACAAGTAAGTGACAGGAACACCCGACCCCGTATTGAATGACACGCCCATTGCCCCCACCACGAGGCCAACCTAACTAGGTATAAATACCCCTCCCATGACCAGGGAAGGGGTTTACACTCTTAAATACTTCTATTCTCATTCTCCTTGATTGATTATTTCTCTCTTCATCTCCTACGTTGAAACTAACTTAAGCATCCGAGGTACCATGGCCCCCGAGTCCCTCATTCTCCATCTTAGTAGGAACCAGGTCTGAGCCTGGCAACATGGAGTTGCCCAGGCTGCGAAACACGACATCAACATAATTGATTGGAAGACATTGTTGAAGGTGTTTGGAAGTAAACAAGAAGAAATGAAAGGAAGGTGGAATGTAAATAGAGGAAATGAGATGAAGGGAAGAGTGGGTTCTGGAAATAAAACAACTATTAAGAGGGGAAAAGCTCAATTACGAGATAGCTAGGGAGAACTAATCTTAGAGAGAAAGCTGGATAATCAGTAATGGTTTTTTTTCTTCAAATGCTTAAGTTGCTGCTTTGTTTCCTATGGTTGAGGATATGAGTAAGGCTACAAATAAATTAGACTTCTTGACAAATCTCTCAAAATTCATTCGGTTAAACTCGAGTTCAACTCAAATTGTTTATTAAAGAGCGTTTTGTGAAGACGAAAGTATAATCTTTTATTAAATTATAAAAACTCTTACTTATAAAAAAAGTAAACTAGAAAAACTCTTATAAAGTTGACTCGACTCGTATAAACTAATTTTGTAATTTTAGTATTATTATCTTATAAAGTAATTTTGTGTTATAAACTCTTATAATATCAATAATTTTGTGTTATAAAGTAATCTTTTATTATCTTATGAACTCTTATAAAATAATTTTAGTATCATTATCTTATAAACTATATAAATCATGACTCGACTCAAAATTACTTACAAAGTAATTTTGTATTATTATCTTTTCTAGTATTATTTTTAATTTTGTAATGAGAATATCTTACTTCTTTAAAAATATAAGAGGAAATTTGGTTTCTAATATTATGTGTTACTTGAATCCTTATTAATATAATCATGATGTGTATAGTTTATATAAAGATATTTAGAAAATATATATCTCAATGTTTGTAAAAATGTTTATTTGTTTGAGGGGCTAAACTATTCTCCTCTCTAATATTCTCTCTAGAGCATAGAGGTGGAGCTTGGGCGTTTTTGATGTAAAGGCTGGTATTTTTGTCATGGAAACAATACAGGAGCTATGGGAGAACCTTAAACTGAATGAGGGAGGAGTGGGTATTGATATCAGAGGAAAAGGAATACCAGAATTGCTACGAAAGGGGGACCGAACTTTGGTGAGCAAAATTTGGTCGAAATGACAGATTGGGAGGCATATAGTTGAAACTACGATGGCTAAGGTTTGAAGGCTTAGTAAACCTGTTGTGCTCACAGAACTAGGGAGGAATACGTTTATTATCACTTTTGCCAACCATGCCAATAAGAATCGTGTGGAGCAAGCAAGACCATGGCTCTTCAATGGGTACATGCTTGTGATGAATGCTTTTGATGGTTACACCCCTCTCAGCAAAATATCTTTTGAGGTGGCGGTAATGTGAGTTCAGTTCCATAATCTGCCTTTGGCTGGGATGTCACAAGGGTGTGGGGAGAAGCTGGGAAGGTCTTTAGGTGAGGTCGAGGAGATGGAAGTAGATACGGATGATGTGGGGTGGGGTCAGACTGTTCGAGTTAAAATCTTATTAGACCTGAGAAAACCTCTAGCTAGGGGATGTACTGTAACGTTGCAAGGGGTGAAAACTTGGGTCCCAATTAAGTATGAGAAACTGTTGGTTCTGTTTACAGAATTATTCATGAAGGTGTAAGATGTTTTATGACGAATTCCACGGAGACTGATAATAAACAGTTTGGAAGTTGGCTTCATGCGGACGCAGGTGGCTGTAAACTCGTGTTGGTGCTTATACAGAATACAACTCGGCGGAGAAGAGTAACCCAGCTAGGACAGGGAAACACCTGATGGAGGAAGGGGGAGTCCAAATTGCACTAAATTCAGAAAAGGAAAACGCGACTCTAGGTGAGGTTGAAGGAGGGAAGCAGATAGAAAATCCTTTGAAGTCAACAGGAGCTAACACAAAGAAAGGAACCATGGACACGAACCCAAATTTTAGGGACTGATGCCCACAAACAAAGGCAACCTTGGTGAATGGAGGAACATCTGAAAACGTGATGCATGGAAATGTAGAGGAGAACTTCGGGGGCTTGGTAAAGAAGCGGGCTCAACTGGTCCATGAAAACATTGCAAGCGAGGCCCAACCACCCTCAATATTACCACCACGGAGGTCCTCCCGAAGCATATGGCAAAGACATGCAGAACGTAATCTAGGTAAGGTTCCTGAAACACAATATATAAGCTCTAGCAAAAAACGTGAAGCGGAAGAAGATAGTAATGCTCCCTTATTTTTGAAAGAGGGTAAAGGGAGGAAGTTGATTGGGGGGAAGTGCAAGGGACTCAATAACCAGTCTAGTGAGCATAAGTCAAGTAAGTGAAAATGTTACTTTGATATCGGCAGTGGCTGTTGAATAGCCTTGCCGAACCTCATGAATCTCCTTAGTTGGAACTCCCGTGGGCTTGGGAACCCACGGGGAGTTCAAGTTCTCATTGAATTAGTCAGAGAGGAAGGTCCCAAAGTCTTATTCTTACAAGAGACAAGTCTGGATGCAATAGTTATAGAGAAACTTAAGTATCACTTGGGTTTTGAAAATTGTTTGGCAGTAAGTAGTGAGGGGCAGAGTGGAGGTATTTCTCTTTTCTGGAAAAATGATACTAATGTGGTGATTCAAAATTTCTCAAGGAGTGATATCCATGCTACCATACATGACATTACAGATCAAGGTGAAACTTGGTATCTCACAGGGGTGTATGGTCAACCTGATGCCAGCAGGAGACATGAAACTTGGAGCCTTATTCGGTCTCTAAAGGTGCCAAGTGATAAAAGGGGGGCTATTGATGGGAGTTTTAATGAGGTGTTAAGTGTCAATGAAAAAAGTGGTGGGAGGGACAGAGTAGAAAAACCAATGCAAGATTTCAGAGATGTAGTTGATGACTGTGATCTAATGGACTTGGGTTTTAATGGCAATCCATTTACTTGGTGTAACAAAAAGGAACTTGCACAATGTATCAGTGAGAGACTAGGTCGATGTCTGGCTAATCTAAAGTGGAAAGACTTATTTCCTATGGCTAGTGTAAGTCATGGTAATGTGGCATATTTTGATCATCTGCCAATAAAGCTACATTTGCATAATGAAATAAACTAGAGAAGAGGGAAGAGGTTATTTCGTTTAGAGGCAATGTGGGTAGAGGACATAAATTGTAAAACAGTGCTTCAAAAGGCTTGGATGGACTGTTTTGGGGCTAGAACAATGGAGGGGGTGATTAGGCAGATCAAGAAATGTAGTGAACAACTTGATAGGTGGAATAAAAACAATTTTGGTAATGTCCAGAAAAATTTGAAAAAAAATTGTAGCTTAAGTTAATAGAAGATTCAGATCCTAGAGGCCATAAAAGGGAGGCATTAAAAAGGGCTAGAGTTGAGATTCATAAATGGCTAGAGAGAGGAGAGATCATGTGGAGACAAAGATCAATGGTGTTATGGCTAACAGAAGGGGATAGAAATACCAGTTTCTTCCATCACAAAGCTTCACAGAGAAAGGCAAAGAACACCATTAAAGGAATAAGGGATCCTACTAGGAACCAGCAAGTGGATGAGGCACGAGATGCAGTGATTCTCAATTACTTCCACAACCTTTTCACTGCTTCTACTGAGAGGGGCAATATGAATTTCTTGGACAAGCTGGTAGGTAGAGTTTTTGAAGAGATGAAGTTAAAACTAAAGATGCAGTTTGTTGTAGCAGAAGTGGAAGTGGCTCTTAAAGAAATTAATCCCTCAAAGGTTCCTGGACTAGATGGCATGGCTCTTTTATTCTTCCAAAAATATTGGCATATAGTGGGAAAGGATGTTACTCATGGTGTTCTACATTCCCTTAACGCTGGCAGCCTTCCTTCTTTGCTAAACCACACGTTTGTTTCTTTGATTCCCAAAAAGGAAAAGGCTGAGTGGGTGTCTGGTTTCAGGCCAATCAGCCTTTGTAATGTCCTATACAAGTTGGTGGCAAAGGTGTTAGCAAATAGGCTGAAGGGGGTATTACCTAAACTGGTTTCCTCTTCACAATGTGCATTTGTACCAGGAAGACTGATTTCAGATAATATGCTTATTGCTTATGAGCTTATGCATTTTATCAGAAGAAAGAGGCAAGGAAAGAAGGGATTTATATCACTTAAGCTTGACATGAGCAAGGCTTATGATTGTATAGAGTGGGATTTCCTTGAAACAATCATGAGAAAAATGAGATTTGGAGCTAAGCGGACTGGCATGATTATGCAGTGTGTAAGATCAGTTTCATTCTCAATCTTGGTGAATGGGGTACCTAAGGGTCCAATGTACCCTTCTATAGGCTTAAGGCAAGGGGATCCAATCTCCCCTTATTTGTTCCTTCTATGTATTGAGGGACTAACCTCTCTCCTTCAGGAAGCTGACTCACAAGGGGCAGTAGAGGGAATCAGAGTATGCATGGGTGCTCCAAAAGGGAATCAACTCATGTTTGCAGATGATAGTGTATTGTTTTGTAGGGCCAATTTACAGACAAATAGAAATATTCTTCAGTTGTTGGAAGACTATGAAAAAGCCTTAGGACAAAAGGTGGATAAAGAAAAGATTTCCATGGTGTTTAGCAAAAATGTCACACCTAGCTAACAAGAAGAGATCATGCAGTTTTGCGGTGTCCAACAGAGTCAAAATTTTGATAAATATTTGGGACTCCCATGCATGGTGGGTCGAGCGAAATACAAAGCATTCTCTCAACTGAAAAACAAGGTGTGGCAGAAACTACAAGGCTAGAAGGATAAGCTTTAATCACAAGGGGGGAAGGAGGTTCTCATAAAAGCAATTGCTCTCTCTATTCCCACCTATACAATGAGTGTCTTCAAACTTCCAATATCCCTGTGTACTGAGTTGGAGAGTTTAATTGCCAAATTTTAGTGGGGTCAAAAGAAGGAGGAAAATAAGATAAGGTGGATTAGTTGGAGAAAAATGTGTGAGACAAAGGCAAATGGAGGAATGGGATTTAAGGATATGAAGACCTTTAATATGGCACTACTAGCTAAGCAGGGCTAGAGGATCCTACAAAGTGAAGACACACTGCTATATCAGCTTTTCAAAGCTAAGTACTTTCCTAATTCCAGCTTTAAAGATGCTAAGATTGGAACATCACCTTCTTATGTGTGGCGGGGCATATGGGAGGCATTTAATGAGTCTCGGGGCTTGGCATGCCACAAGGGCATCGATAGCATTGTCGTAGTAAGCGGAGGTGACAGCGCAGAAGCATTCCTGGCCGGAAATGTCCCAAGTTTGGGCCTTGAACTCCTTGCCGTCAATTTCCAAGGCAATCTGAGAAGGAATGGCAGTGAGAAATGGAGGGTATGGACATATAATTCTCAATTCCCATAAAATCTCAATTGCCCGTTTGTATCGGTTTCTATTTTGAGTGGTGATAGCCGTACGATAGGTTTTACGTATTTTTTACAACTTGCTGATATGTACTTGCCATATCATTTTGTTTATTTTTAAGAGAGAGAGAGGAGGTGGGGGGGGGGGGGGGGGGNGTTTAAAAATAAACATTTCAAAATTCCAAAAATCTAGCAACGCAGTTCATCCTTTACTGGTGCATTTTTCTCCACTGCCACTCTACTGCCACTGTCATCAACCACGACAGCCCATCAACACCAGTCAGACCACCACCACATTGTTGTATTTTTATGTATTGTGCTTCTAATCTCAAAAAAGGCTGTTGCTATAGTCATCGATGCCGGTCATCTTACACCACCACCACTATCATCCATCCACAAGCCACCTTTATGCTTCTATCTCGAGAATAGCACTTCCATTGCACAACAATGTGATCTACCGTCGTCCACCCACCGTAAGGCATAGCTCGGGACGTATCTCTCTCTCTCTCTCTCTCTCTCTGTGTGACTCGATATCTTATGTGCTCATTTTCTTGACTTCTATATCTTGAAGGTGTTCACATAAGACAAACTCTCTGATACCTTGAAACGTAAGTGATGTGATGTAGTTATATACCACATCAACTTTATTAATATAGAGTGCACCATAAGTAGCATGATAGTGTTGAGAATAATGGAAACAAATTATTAAAACACATCAAATTTTAGATTTTTTTTTTTAGTCTTTCAAACAATGTAATGCTGAAACAAACCAATAATATAGCATACTTGGAAAATATGCATATATCAATAGCTACCACTTGCTTGCTCTAGAAAGGAAACCTGCATCATGCTTCTAAATAAATGCTTGATGATAATGACCTCAAATTTCAAGTCATTTAAATTGCTAGTAGTCCAACATATAGATATTTATGCCAAAATGAGAGTGTAAATATATTTACCTTCATTTAGAGAGTAGCCGAGGACATGGCCATGGTTTATTGCTATTTTACATGATTTTTCTGATCTATCTTAATTACACTATCAAGGAAAATGGAGGTTGTCATTTGCCATGATTTAGTTAAAGTAAGTGTTGAAATGTTGATTATTGGTTACTTATATTGAAGTGCTGAATTGCTAGTTATTATTGATCAAGGAATTTTTAGATATTGATTATCATGTACTTAAATTGAAGTGTACAAATGTTATTCATTAGTTCTTTATTATGCATGTTAAAATATTGAACTCGCAATATTTTCAATTTCAGTTTTTAGTATATATGTTATTTGCGTATATATTAAACAATGGCATATGTTATATTCTCCTTAAGTATTAATACATTTATATCAATGACTTTGATGTCCTCGTACAAGGGGATAAGATAAAACTAAATGGTGTTTATTCTTTTGGCTAGATTGATTTGCTTTCCATAAGAGAATGGAAGCAAATGTTGAAAATAATGAGGCCAATATTTTGGACAAGAATGAAAGGGAAGGTAGAAATACTCACGTTGAAGAACCAAAGGTTGGGATGTATTTTTTATCGGAAGAATGAGAGGATTTGATGAAACCACCACCCATTTGAAGTGGTGAGTATTTTCCATTTATATTGATTTACATATTGCATGAAATAATTACATATCAATTACAATTAATATTGAATGCAAAGAAATGGAAAGTAGATACAAAAGAATCTCCTAGAATTAAGGGTTAGCTATGTCATATATGTCAAGCCTTAGATTAAGGCAAAGTATCCTCAATACCCCCCCCCCTCGGGGGGAAGCTGAGCGTCTGATTTAAACAAACCTGAACCTTGGATCGAAAAAATTTGAAAAGTGGTCGAGGAAAGTTCCCGAAGGAAATGGTAGTCATATTCAACATGCTCTGCCCGCTTGTGAGAAATGGGGTTGGAGCTCAAAAAAATGGCACATTTATTATCGCATAGAAGAAGAGGCCGCTGTGGAATTGAAACTTGTAGATCATGAAGAAGGTGTGTAAACCAAAGAAGTTCGGCTGCAGTATGCGCAAGGGCACGATACTCATATTCACAACTGGAACGGGATACAATAGGTTGCTTCTTGGCACTCCAAGAAACCAAATTGTTGCCAAGATAAATGGAGTAACTAGAAGTAGAATGACAAGTTTCGGGACAACATGACCAGTCAGCATCAGAATAAGCAACTAGAGCACCAGGAGTTGCAGAGGAGTGAAAAGTGAGGCCAAAATGGAGGGTGCCCTTGACATAGCGAAGAATACGCCTAACAACAAGAAAATGGTTTGCAGTTGGAGCGTGCAGAAATTGGCTAACAGAGTTGACAGCATGGGCAATGTCTTGGCATGTGATGGTGAAGTATTGGAGGGTGCTGATGAGAGATCTGTAGAGAGTGGGATCAGAGAACAGAGGACCATTAGCAGACAAATGTTGGGAAACAACCATGGGGGTGTGAGCTGGTTTGCTGTCAAGTAACTAAGCCCGAGTGAGAATATCCCATGCATACTTCATCTTACTGATGAAGAGACCATTTGTAGTTGACGAAGCTTCAAGGCCAAGAAAATAACTAAGGGAACCCAAATTCTTAGTGGCAAACTCAGAATTGAGCTTGCAAGTGAAGCTGTTAAGAAGAGAGGAGTTGTTGCTAGTAACAATAATGTCATCAACATAAAGAAGCAAATAGATAATGTTAGGCTGCTTATGAAAAACAAATAGAGAGGTGTCAGCACAGTTGCAAGAGAATCCAAGTTGAACAAGAAAAGAGCTGAAGCGCTGAAACCTGGCACGAGGAGCTTGCTTTAGACCATAGAGAGCTTTCTTCAACTGACAGACATGATTAGGGAAACGAGGATCAATGTAACCAGGAGGCTGCTCCATATAAACATTTTCAGTGAGAGTACCATTGAGGAACACATTCTTAACGCAAGTTGGTAGCCTTGATAACAGGACTAAAGGTGTCAGTTTAGTCAAAACCAGGTACCTGTGTATAGCCCTTGGCGACAAGACAGGCTTTGAGATGCTCAATGGATCCATCAGGTAGATATTTGGTCTGGAACACCGATTTCGAGCCCACAATGTTGGAGTTTGCAGGCCGAGGGACCAAAATCCAGGTGCGATTATTTTGCAAGGCTCGAACTTATTTATCCATGGTGGCAAGCCAAGCAGGGTTCTTAGCAGCAGATTTGAATCCTTTAGGCTTAGTAGAGGCAACAAGTGCAGACAGAAGTCAAGAGGAGCTCAAGACACTTAGGCGTTGGATGGTGAGTTTTGAAAATACCAGCTTTAGCTCCTGTGAGCATAGGATGAGAACCCAATGGAAATGCAGGAGTAGGAGCCTGAGGAGTGGTGCATTGCTAAGTGGGGAGAGGGCTAGAAGCCAGTGACGACGAGGAGGGACCTGCAAAAGAATCAATAGCCTGCAAATACTCATCCACTAGGTCAATACAAATAGCACACGAGGTAGATCCGGATTGAGTAATGTGTGGGGAATGGGGATCAGAGAAAGAGGAAGGGGGGTCTGCAGGAAGAAGATGAGGTTCCAGAAAGTTGGAAAACTATAGAGATGAAATGGGTTGAGCCTATGAGGTATCGATGAAAGGGAAATGAGTTTCATCAAACTGGGCATGTCGGGTGATATATAGCTGAGAGGTGATGGGAACAAGGCAACGAAACCCTTAGTGAGAGGGATTGTAACCCAGAAAAATGCAGGGAATACTGCGAGGAGAAAATTTGTTAGGTATATAATCAAGCAAACAAGGATAAACATGACAACCAAAGGAATGAAAATTTTCATAATTCGGAGAGGAATCATATAAAAGCTCAAATGGTGATTTACCTCCAAGAATTGAGGGTCAGCTATGTCATATACGTCAAGCCTTAGATTAAGGCAAAGTATCCTCAACAAAGAAGAAGTAAGGGAATACTATAGAAAGTATGCTAAAGAAGTTGGTTTTGGTGCGGAGCAAAACATTTGGAGTGGTGTTTTGAGGTTGTATACGTAATAGATGTATGGCAGATCCTTGGATGTTGCATTTTGAAAAAGTTTATTTTGAGATTGTACATATGGTAGCAAAATGATGGTGTAAATTGTATGCTAAATGTCTTGGTTAATTGGAATAGTGGACTAGAATCACTATTAGCAAAACATATAAATTGTATTTTGAAATTGTAATTTTGTATGATATTTTGGATTTACTAGTAGAATGGTGGACTACAGTTATTGATTTTGATTTTGGGTGTATAAAAAAGTGCAACCTAAAATGTATGTACTAATCACCAAAATTCGAGCGTGTAGTTCTAGCAATGAACAATAGATGTATTTAGCACCCAGATTTCTTGGGTTGAAGTTTGATTATTAATTCAACTTGTGCTATTTATAACTGTTTTAAGCATGACTTTCTGGTTTCTGATTAGAATTCGCAATATGAACAGTAGATGTAGTAATTTGGAATGGTTTTTTGGTTTTAAATGTGATGATAAATTGAAGTTTTGCTATTTATTACTCTTTTAAATTTGATTTTCTGGTTTGAGTTATAGAATTCTGCAATATGAACAGCAGATTGAGGGAATGGTTTTCGGAGTAATCCTCTTGATGATGAGTTCTAATTAAGTTGGGCGTATGTTGTAGTGCTTTTAAAAGTTCTCAAAGTTGAGTTTGACTTTGATGAATTTACAAGATCTGTTAGGAATTTACAATATCTCATTAGTGAAGGGAGGGTTGTATTTTTTATTTTTTTATTTTTATATATAAAAGGAAATTTTCATTAATAGAGAAGGGAGGGTTGTTGAGAATACATAATAATAACATATTTTTTGTCCAAGTTCTTCCTTGGCTGGTGGTGGTGACATGTAGCAACAACAAAACTGTGCAAACTCATTGGGGGCGCCACATTACAAATTCATTTCGATGCCACCAAATTTATTAGTTACAAAATGGAATACATTATCATAACATTGCAAAGCATGACCAAGTTACTAATGGCATATCACATGACAACATTTCATGGTAGCATTTTGACATCGATTTGGATTTAAACTAAGTGACATGCCATATTACAAATAAGAAGAAAAGTGGGGACAATAAGCATATAAGAGCCTTATATCTAGTAAACCTCTTATATTGTTCCTGCACACAGAGATGGCATGGAAGTAGTTTTGGTTGGAGGATTTTCTGAGTCAGAATGCTTCTCGTTATTGGCCTTGTCAACTGAAATTGAGATAAAAAGCCAGAGATCAAAAAATCCAAGATAATTCGTGACCAACAAGAAATCCATCAGCAACGACAACAAGAACAAGATTGATGGGGATATTCTTCCCAAAGCAATTCAAGGTTGTCTCATCAAGGAGTAGTGCTCCTGCATTGTCCGAAAAAATTAATGATCCGTAAACCGACCGATAGCATTAAAAAGAAAATGTTATATAGCACGACATTAAAAAAAAAAAAAAAAAAAAAAAAAAAAAAATGTTTTAAAGC